>MCJB01035516.1:12500-62621 GCA_002018475.1 Nicotiana obtusifolia | reverse complement strand
GCCGTCACGAGGATAGATTTATATGGATGTAAACCCTTCAGGGGTATTTAAAATGCTTTGAATCATTATTTGAACTTGGTTTTAGAAAACTAAATGATGGTTCATCAACTTGATTTTGAAACACATACGCTGTTTTCAAACGATTTTTATATATGGACCGGGTGGCACGCCGCCACAGGTCATGGCTAGTGTTGACTAGCATGACTAGCATTGCATTGCATAGACATGCATGGATCGGGTGGCACGCCGCCACAGGTCATGACTAGCGTTGACTAGCATGACTAGTTTATATATATATTGCGCCGGAACCACCCACCGAGCGCGGGTACCCAGGGGATCGTGTGGCACGCCGTCACAGGTCATGACTAGTGTTGACTAGTATGACTAGCATTGCATTGCATTGCATTGCATGGCATGGCATAGCATCGCATCGCATTGCATTGCATTGCATATTTGGTTTTGTGGTTGTTCTATTTACTTCACATATTTCTGTGGAAGGTAAAATGTGTTATTGTTCCGTGGTGGATTGTGTAACGATTTAAATGTTTCTTATCTTCAGTTCTTATTTACTTTTATTACTCACTGAGTTGGAAGTACTCACTTTACTCCCTGCACCTTGTGTGCAGATTCAGGCGTTAGCGGTCCCACTCAGAGGTACTGAATACTACTACTGGACCGGAGCTTCAGAGATTACGAGGTAGCTGTTGGCGTCCGCAGCCTCGTAACTCTTTTCTTTTGTTGATTTTGCTTCCCTCAAATCTTTGTACTTAAGATATTGTAATAGTTATATTATCATTAGGCCTTCTCTAGTGGCTCATGACTTAGTGACACCCCGATCTGAGGGCTGTAGTCGGGATGGTACTCTATATATGTATTCCGACTGATTTTGTTGTTTATGTATTCTTGTTTTAAATTACGTGGCTTAACTGTTTGAGAACAGTTGGATGGGATTGGCTTGCCTTGTCCTCACGAGAGGCGCCATCACGACCGGGTTGGGATTTTGGGTCGTGACAAAAAGTCTATTTTTTTTTAAAAATGTTATAATTTTAGAACTTTCGAGACATATAGGACATGTGTATTCTTATTAAATAATAAAAGATTTAAGTCCACGTAAATTCTTTTATTTATCCAGTTTCGTGGGGGTCTTCCCCTAATGAAAATTACAAAGATGAAAAAGAAACAAACAAAAAATTATAAAGAAGAAAAAGAAAAAGAAAGAAGATTGAAAAAGGGGATAACTCTTGACTATGCTAGACTATTAAAAAAGGGAATAAAGCTATACCAGCTTAAAAAATACAGTTCAAATTCACATTAAGAAAGTGTCGAAAACATTTTAGGTTTCGCAGTCTTTTTTATTTTTGTTAATAAAATGTGAAAGTTACGATAAAATTTTAGCACTCTCATAAAATGAGTACAATATATGTAAAGAAATTTTAATTGTTGGTAATACACCAGACACAAGTTTAATATACTCTCTGTTTCAATTTAGGTAACATATTTCGCTTATCGAGAGCCAATTTGACTAAAATTTAAAACTAAATTGAATTAATTCAACTCAGTATTTCAAAATCAAATTTAGATACTCAAAAATAATACAGAAAGTACTATAAGTTGTTATTTTTCTCATGTCAATATGATAAAAAAAATATTCTAAAATATTGGTCATTGTTCACATAGTTTGACTCTCGATAAGCGAAAATGTATCATTTAAATTGAAACAGAGAGAGTATAACTAATAATATGCATGCAATGCACGTACCCAAGGGTTCATAACTTCATATATTTTTCAATCAAACGCTACTCCTGTGATGCTTTTGTACAATGAAGCAAGTATTGAACAAACTTAAGAAAAAAATCACTAGAGCGGATCCACTCCCTAAACATGATTAACATGATTATCATTTTAGAACTTGTAATATCTTTTAATAGTTTTTATATCGTAATGCAAATATATTTTTGAACAATGCATATATTTTTTTCTAAAGTTTATTCTCATTAATACGAGAGGCACGCGCAACGCGCGTACACTAAATCGAATATAGTAATATATACATATAAAATAAAAATTACCGAATTACATAATGTAATTTTTCGGACGAAGGGGTGTCAGTTGACACCCCTTTGAATAAGGTGCTTACATTATACAACTTACGGTGCATCCCTTCCTCGGATCTTGCGTGGACGCCGAGATTGAATTGACTTGAGCAGGTTGGACGACCAATTTTTTTAATTTGGACTGATTTTGCCACCCGTAATCCTTGTCCATGCAAAATTATACGTTAGAGTATTGGTATTTGCATGATACTGAATAGTTAAAGAGATCATAATTCAAATCATGCTGCTACAAGATATTACACTCAAGGCTTGAGCAGCAACTTGAAGAAGGAAAAGTCGTAAGACAAAGACTCGATCGCCAATTGAGCACAAGGGTGAGCTAGGTTGACTACATTAGACATGTCTCAATTTTTGAAGTGAATATAGTAATAAGTTCAAACGATGGTCTGGGTGTGAATACCACCCAATATTGGGTCGACTTTCTGTTAATTTTCCTTCTTAAATTCCTAACCATATCCAAAACAAAAGAAAAGGAGAGAAACTATATTGGCTATTTTTTTTTCTTTTGTTTTTGGGGTTCATAATAGTATCATATAAGAAGCTTTTTCCAAGGGCACGTGGTCTCTGATTCCTCTACATTAAACTACTGCTACTTTCCAGTAATACCGTCGAGACTCAACCTCTCTACCAGCTGTAGATAGCTGTCCCAATCTTCCCCATGTGACCCTAACCTCCCCCTTTATCCCCCCTCCCCACCCCAAGATCCCTGATCATTGCACAGAAAGTTGAGATAACTTGATTCATTTTAAATCATACAATACAATACCAACCAAAGTTAAAAGAACAACAATATAATGTAAGTATTTGATGATGTTGATAATCATCACTTCATGTCCTTGTGTTCATGTTCTTTTCCTAAACATTCCATGTTTTGTTATTCACTTCACTACATAAATCACACTTCCAGTTCTCATTTCTAGTTTGGTTTTCCTCTTTTTCGCTTCATTCTTTCACAATTCTTTTCCAATGGCACATTTACCTCCTAGAGTACCAAACATGACACCAAATTGGCCTGATTTTTCACATCATCAAAAAATAGACACCACAACAACATCCGTTCACAACCCGTCATGGGTAGACGAATTCCTCGACTTCTCGTCGACCAAAAGAGGTTCACATCGGAGATCTATTAGTGATTCAATAGCTTTTCTTGAAGCACCAATGGTTGAAGAATGCCGAAGGCTATCAACTCCAGGAAAAACAACTGGTTCAGAATTTGAAAGATTTGACGATGAACAACTCATGTCAATGTTTAACGATGATATTGCCAATAATCCTTCGTCTCCTTCAGACAATAACAGCATTAATGAAGAAAAGAAGATGTTTACAATAATCTCCACTGATGACCAGGAAATGCAACAGCAACAACAGCAACAGCTTAAGACTGAACCTGAAGAAGTTGAAAGTTCATGCAAATCCGATGAACAAACTGCCCCTGATCTGCATGCAACTGCTGATAATAATTCTAGCGAAAAGATTGTCGATCCTAAGAGAATTAAAAGGTAAAAAATTCTAATTCAGTAATTCATCGTCAGGTTTAATGTTTTCTCATTATGTTATAGACGGATGAATTTCTGTTCTCGTTCGGCTCATCTTTTACACCTAACATTATCTTTAAACGATGTCTCCGCATCGAGAGGCCTATACAATTTTAGTAGTATATATAAATATTATAATTTGCGGAACATAAATTTCTGAGTTTTATATAGTAAAAGTATACTACAAACGTCTATGAAAACTGTGAAATTATATAATGGTTGTTGATTGTTAATTAAAAATTAGTGGAAATTGGTTGTTGATAATTATTGCTAATTAACAATGATTAATAATAATATTGATATTCTTTCTTTTTTTCCAATTATTGGTGGTCATGTAGGATCTTGGCAAACAGACAATCAGCACAAAGGTCACGGGTGAGGAAATTACAGTACGTATCTGAGCTAGAACGTAGTGTTACCACACTTCAGGTATATATACAAAATGATTCCCAGTTAATTTTCTTTTCTATTAACATTAAAATATGCTTTATTCATTTGGAGATTTAGATTATTTATAAGTCAATCTTTTTTTTTCCTTCCTGATATTGTGAAGGCTGAAGTTTCTGTATTATCACCAAGGGTTGCATTTCTGGACCACCAACGTCTGGTCCTAAATGTTGACAACAGTGTCCTCAAGCAAAGAATCGCAGCTCTTGCCCAAGATAAAATTTTTAAAGATGGTAAAACTAACTTCTTTTTTACTCTTCTATTAAATTATTCATTAATTCGTTAATTTGATTCCTCTTAAAGTCAATTAGTCGAACAATGTCTTAATGTAGCTTCTATTCTATGAAGAGCTGAGAATTTTTTTCTATAATTGACGTCAACTTGTTCTGGGACTGAGGCGTAGTTATTTCTATTGTTATAGCTCATCAAGAAGCGTTGAAGCGAGAAATAGAAAGGCTGAGGCAAATATATTATCAACAAAACCTAAAGAAGATGGAAGATGGAACCCCGACACCCCAATCAAAATCACAACCAACAGCTGCAGATGCCAATGCTTCTGAGCAGAAAGAACAGCTCGTCAGCTGATCTGATCCTTCAGCTAGGTACGTTGTAGTTGGAGTTGAATAAAATATCAAAAAAAATAATATCATCACATAAATTAGGACGAAGCGAGAAATTATATCATAAAATAGTAGTAATAAAAAAAGGAAAAATACCAATAAATGATGGATCTAAATATGTGAAATAATTGTACAAACGACTCTTCCATTTTCGGAATTTTCTTTTTAATGAAAACGAAACACTTTTTTTTTTTTATTAATAGTGACTAATAAATTAAAAGTCCATTTTTTTCTATGCAGGAAAAAGAAAAAGAAAAAAGATTGTAGCCCAAGGAGGAGCACTAAGCAGATTCATGTGGTGATTGGACCCACAAAGAAAGTTTCTTATTATGGAGGGGACAGAGATAAGGTCACTTGAATTCCTGCAGTGAACTCTCATATTTAGGGGACCATAAGAAGTTAGTTTGTTTTTCGGCCTAGGGATGGGTGTGTTATTGTTATTATTATTTATTTTTATTTATCAATCATTAATTTCTTTTTTTAATTTGTTCAACTACCTTCAAAAGTTTTATTGTTGGAAGGGGCAAGTGGAGTTCTTGTAAGGTAGCTGTTTGATGTCAGTTTATGGCACGCTCTTTTTTTCAGTGTCTTTTTTTGTGAGTGTTTTATTCTTTTTATCTTTTGCTACTATGTATTCTCTCTCAAAGAGAGCAATAACGTTGATAAATGTAAATACTTACTTTTTTTTCTATTTGTATGTCGAATGTTTAACTGAGTACAGTATTTTGAATAACATATGTGCTCCCATTATATTTTAGTTAGAGTTGTACGAGTATGCTTCTATGATTTTGCCTTGTTCAGAAATTTTTTCATTTCAATAGTAGATCTTATATAGTCACTAAAACAAAATTAGAAATTCTCTAAAATTAAAAATTGAGATTGAATGAATACATTGTTAGTTTACTTCTCTGAACTAACGACTGAAAATAAAGACAATTTTAGTGATGTGGTTCCAGTCATCAAAGAACCTTTGATTGCCATTCAATGGTGAAGATTTCTATAATCTGAATTGTTGGGCCAACAGAAATCAGAACCAAGAAAAAAAAAAGTAAACTGTTGTGAAAAGATAAATTGTTCGTTTTTTAAAGCAAATGAAGCTTTCAGAAAGAGGGGCAAGCGTGCACTTGGCGGTGCTGCACTCATAAAACTATGCATATACTCCCCCCCGCTTCATATTACCAGTCATTATCACTAAATATAGTTATATCAAATTATTTGTCACTTTAAAAGTTCAAGATAAAATTGATTATTTTTTTCCTTTTTTACCTTAGTAATAATTATTCTTGAAGACTATAAACACCTAACTTTGTTCAAATATCAATGAAGAAAATTAAATATTAAGACATAAATAAAGATTAAGTAGTTAAAATCTCATCCTAATTAGTTTTTCTCCAAGAGCATCATAACAGATAACATGATGAGACGGAGGGATTACTATATTTCAGCTGAAATATATACTAGTTAGAGCTGGAACTTGAAAGTGCTCCATTTATCATAGTGATAGGAATTCAATTTTCATACTCCTATTTGGCCACTAAGAATGAAAAACTTTTGAGAATAAGCGTTTTACCCCTTTTAGTAATGCGACTGACTCCAAATAAGCCGAGCCAATTGATTTCGGATAACAGATGGCTAAACAAAGAATAACTAGAATATTAATTGTAAAATCACAGAGAAAGTAGGTGTAGGATAAACCAGGAACTGAAGTGCATGTACTGTTAATAACCAGATATCATGTCCTAAGACGTATGTACCAAGTTGTGACAAGTTAGCAAAGCCTTTTCTTTTTGGGGAGTTAAGCAAATAGAGTTGAAGTCAGCAAGCAACAAGGACTAACTACGGACACAAATGCATCAGTAATGGAACTTAGAAAGGAAAAGTGAGTGAAAAGAGGAGAAGCCAATATTTTTAGTCAGTACCATTAGATATTACTATTGTAAGCCCAAAACTTAATAACATAGAACCAAGTCATACCCCTAATGTCACATTACAACTACATTCATCAATACCTAATGTCAGAACTCAAGTACTAGAAACTCTAAAGCATTACTAATGAGGCCACAAAAATAATAGTTTAGAGATCAGCATGAGTTAATTTAAGCTTTCTTCAAAATACATGCATCACCACCTTCCTGCAAGAGCAAGACATAAGAGCAACATGTCAAGTGTAAGTTAAACACCTGCGCAAAACCTACATTATCGTAGTAAAATCTATCAGATTTACAGATAAGCAGGTTAGGCAGATAAACAGCACACATCAGAAAACATCTAAAAAGGCAGACAATGCAGAAGGTCGATGATCTTTCTCGTGAAAAAGCAAAGTCTTGCCGACTTTGCTTTGTAATTTATCACGAACAATTAACAAATATTTCCACTGAAAACGGTACCTTACATACCCATTATGGTACAGATCAGTTTCTAGTTTGAACTATTACAGCTATGGGCTTAAGGATTAAAGATATGTCCAAGCTGCTG
Organism: Nicotiana obtusifolia; assembly: GCA_002018475.1. NCBI lineage: Eukaryota > Viridiplantae > Streptophyta > Magnoliopsida > Solanales > Solanaceae > Nicotiana > Nicotiana obtusifolia. The sequence goes on along the minus strand of MCJB01035516.1, from coordinate 55,426 downwards.
TTATAGAGCTTAAGGTTTGCAAGTATAATTTTTGAAATTTCATGATAATGTACGGAAACTTAGTAGAATTTTTATCACTGAAACACGTACTATGACTTGGGGACTAATTTTTTTTGAAAAGACAAAATTGCCCCTGCTATGATTCTTGTTTAATATGAGATTAGGGACATTTGAGGAAACCCAAAAGTGGTTACAATGCTAACCTACTACCTTCATGTAGTAGGTTAGCAAAAGCAACATATATGTATATAATCGTAATATCTATGAAACGGGAAATGTGAAGATTCAGTTGGGACAAAGGGATGGATAATCAAAAAAGAAACAGCGAATGATCAAAATCTTGAATTACAGTAAAATTTCCAAGAGAAGGTGACATGAGATTAAAGATTAACGCATAAGATTAAAAACTTAGCAATGAAGAAGTGCACAGTCAGCCAAAATAAAGAGCAAAGTAAAGGTTTGAGATTGTAAAGATGGTAGGAAAGGCTTAATTGAATGAAGGAAAATGGGTTAAAATAGTAATTGAGCCGATATACACTTACATGCAGTCGGTTGAAGAATGAAATATACAAAGAAATGATTGAGAGAAAACCCAACAAATACATCCAGAATGACCTACTTTCTGTTTTTGCTTGTCCAAAAACAATTGGACCCATATACTTAATTAAATTATCTCCAACTCGAACTATTAAAACTCTTTGTCCCTTATAGTTTAATCTTCAACTTGATCTATGTTCGTCCATACGTTCTACCATTTTAGCTCTAGTAGTGATGTTTTAACACTTGTATCTTATAGCAACAATACCATAATCTATTCAAACTCTCTCCTCTTCATCTCCGTGCTAGTCAAAGTAGGTCATGTCTTTTAGATGAGTAAGTAAATATGTTCCCAATACTCAATATTTTATTTTGAAATATCTGATTTCCAAGTCTTTTGCGTAGATTTGTTCGAGAACGTTTCACCCCGTCACTGTAGACAAAAAGATTCGTCCTCAGTAGAAATCCATAGAGGCGGAAGTACATAGAGGTGAAGGAATAACTTCTGTCAAATAACAGTTGTGTTATTATTTTTAACACCAAATGCACATCAATTAGGTCAAATACCTACAAAAATTAAGACCTTAGTAGAATAAACAGAGCTACAGGCCTAACACATTACCAGTGTTCCTTTGGAACACATAAAGGCAAACTCAAAGTGCAGACTTGAATTGTCCCACTGATTTGCTGCTGTTGTATCCAGAGTACCCGTCTTCACTTTTTCTTCATATTCTTTGCTTGTACCCTTTCATGGTGGATGATATTCTCTTTTGGTGGTCTAAAATGTATTAAATTTAACATTTGCACTTTATAAGAAGTTTTTCTGTATTTCCCTATGCTTTTAATTTCGTATTTGGTTCAATTTGGGTGTCTTATACTCTATAGATTATGATATGTTGTACTAAATTTTTTGAATTTCTTTTTCTAAGTATTCGTATTGTCAATTTTCTTACAAAGTGCCCAATATGTGTGGTGCTCCCTTTCTTTAAAATCTCAATTTCTGATGAATTGTCTAACGTGTGTAGTGTATAAATGTTTTACCTTAACAGAAATAATCTGCACCATACAAATTACAAAAAACAGTGGGAGAGGGAAAGACAGGAAAAGTAGACCGTAAACCTAGGTACATAAAGGAGGAGGAACAGTGTAACAAAAAAAAGACCTTATGCAATTAACAGATTGAAATAACGCATCACGCAAAGCAGAGCATGGGAGCATGGTATTATCATGAGTTGGCCTTTACCTGCATTTCAACCATGAAATTGAAGATTTGACGGAGCAAATCATTCATTTGGAAGGCAGTCGGGAGTTTCTGAGATTTCTTCCTCACTTTTCGGAACTTTACTTTTTGCCCTCAAGTTTATCAGGTCCTTCACTTTATCTTCAAGGTTCATCAACCTCTTACCCAGTATCTGAACCTTATCAATAAAAACCTCAAACTGACTAGCATATTCTTCCTCCGCTTCTTTTGCTTTTTGTTCCAAAAGCAAGCAAATGGATCGATTTTCTTCCTCTTGCTTCAGGCGTAGCTTTTCAATTTCAGCAGTGCTCAACATTAGCCCTCCAGGACCAGCATCTTTGTAATATGGTTCTTCAGGCAGCTGGAACTTTTGCCTATACTCAGAGAACTGCTTCTGGGTATCCTTCATTGCCTTCCTGTAACCATCCAAAATATTTCCCATTATAAAAAGCTCCCGTTCAAGACGACAAATCTCTTCGTCTTTCCTTTGTACTTCTTCATATTTAGACTTATGCAGGTGTTCAATTACACTGTCCCTTTTATGCAATTCGTTGAGCAAAATTTGCTGGTTCATGTTGAATTGCTCCTCGTTCTGTTCTTTTGTCTCATATATCATCCTAGCCCTCACCATTAGCTGTTGCATTTGCTCTATGCATGATCCAAAATCTAATGGCTTCTGGTCCCATGCGCCCTCAATCCTCAACCTCTTGCTGCTGCCGTTGAGAGAATTGTCAGGCTCAATCTCAATCTCTCTCTTACTTCCACTACCAAAAAATGGACCACCTTTGTGCATCTCATCTCTAGAAGCAAGAAGCTCAACTGAAGACTGATCATGAAGTTGCCCCTGTGACGTAAATGCGATTTGCGTACTTTCCATTGTTTGAAGTAGGTTTCCTGTCAATCCATCCCCAACAAGAGTATCATCACTAGGCATAACATCAAATTCATCTTCAACCTCATGCGTCTCCGCTCCTTCCTCATCCTCATCCTCCTCCTCCTCATTGTTATCATCTGCCAACTCATGGTCTTCTTTCTTCTCCTCATAATTATCCAAAGAAATTGCTTCCAGCATCTTACATCTCTGTAACAAGGGCTCATTTGCATCTGTTCTCTCATCAAAAAGCCACTGTTTCTCTTTCTCTTCATCCCCCTCCTCTTCTTCTCTGTGTTCCTCAACATCCATCATCTCCACATCCTTCACCTCTTTCTTCTGGCCAAGATCATGCCCCAAAGTCAACTCAAAATTCAATCCCTCCTCTAAAGCTCCATCCTCTTGTTGAGCTTTACTTGCATTGTCCTTGTTACCACAGTCATCCTCCTCCTTCACAGCAGCTTCAAACTCCATTTTTTCTGGCTCTTCACCAAACAATACCTCCTCACGCTGTGACTTTATCAAGTACTGCAAATGTGCAGCATAATAACAGTCCACTAATTGGTCCCCTTTCGTCAATTCCTTCTCGACCATGAACCAGAACAATCCAGCCCAATCCACTCTCTCAGGGTGCCCATCTTTTATAGTCTTAATCCAATTTAAGACCTCATTAGGCATTATAAATGTGTCCTCATGCAAAAGCACCCAAATTGACACAAAATCCTCAAGAAAACCTATCGACTCCTCGGACAATGCATCAGCATCCAAGTCCAGACCATCAGCACTACCTTTTTCCTTCTTCACAGGCAACTTAAGTGCCCTGGCTAAATCGGCCCGATTAACCAAGATTCTAAACTCATTCACATAACTACACCTCGATTTGGAATCATAAGTAGCAATTAACTGTGCAATCAAATCCACCCTTAAATCACGATCGAATTCTATATGTACGAAATCCCATAACCCCAAACGCCTCAATAACTTCTCATGCCTACCAAAATCAAGAATCTTGGAAGGGCAAAAAGGAAGAGGCTTTAAGTTCTCCTTAAGTGTTTGAAGTCTTTTTTCAATGGCTTGTAACTTCTTAGTGCTGGCTTTACCCTTCTTACGCTTGATGCGCTTGTGGGTAGTAGTAGTAGTAGTAGTAGTGGGTGACATTAGTGGAGGGTCAGGTACACTTACCCCTGATGAGTCAGCAATCGGTAAAACCACATTTAAAGAGAAATTAGGGAACGTATCAGCCGCACCTGAAATTTTCTGATCAGGGTTTTCTTGGTCTTTTTCGTCAAGAATCACTTCTGGGGTTTCTTGATTTTGTGGATTTTCTTGGTTTGTGGGGTTAAGGGGTTCCAAGATTTGGGGTTGGGAGTGAGATTGTGAGGTTGGATTGTTGTTGTTGTTGTCTTTGTCTGGTTCATTTGGGTTGGAGGAGTCATCTAGGGTTTGGTCTACTTGATTTGGGGAGTTAGAGGAGGCTGACATTTTTGTCTATTCGAGGAGAGGAACGTCTGTCAAGGGCGAGTTTCCTCTAGGGGGGAGCCAGTAACGATCAAGGATTTTCAAGGATTTTGATTTTTGCGAGAATGAGCTGCTTCTTGTTCTCCCTTTTAAGTAGTTGTTCCTCAAGCTTTGCTTTACCATAATGTTATGCTTTTCCTTCTTTTTATTTATTTCTTTTTGCTTAATACACAGTTTACCCCAACTTATAAGCAAATTCCTTTTACATACTCCAATTTCACAGGTAGTTTTTGTACATAGTGAATGTTTCTTCGAGTGTATTTAACACACACTTCTATATTTAATTATTTTTACTACACAAATATAAGATCGTAATATGTATCATTAACTTTAAAAAAATTAAAATTATATTATATTCACATCTTTTTCATCTTGTCCAACCTCCTATCTTCCTCTATGACTGTCACTACTCACCACTATAGTTGTTTTTGAGTAAACTTTCTAACGATACCAAAATTAAAAATTAATTTAGAATCATGTAAAAAAAAAAAGCTTTTTAATTATTACTATTTAATAAAGTAATTTTTTGCACTAGACTCTCACCTCCTTTGTTGGATGGAAATCAGGGGCAGTACTTGATTAATCGGATACACAAAAATGTAATTTTTACTGGACTCATTTTATCTGATACGAAACGCGAAAAAATCAATTTTCAGATATTCAATTTCAGAAAAACCAAAAGATGTTAGTACTTAATGGGTTAGGTCGCAAAATAAGACGAGACCACTAAACACAATAATTCTCTCCATATCGCAGTTAACAACTTTTATAGTTTTATTGTTATGTGCTCTACAAAAGAACAACTACTCTCGAAATCTCTCTTTACTTCCTTTCGTTCGCTATGATCTATGCACGAGTCGCAATAGTTCGCGCTTGTTCTTCTTTCAACCTATCAAGTCCAATCTAAGTTTCATGTTCATTCAAAAGATCAACACATAAATGGGCCAAAAGAAGTATCTTACTTAAAGCAAGCATGTTACCACAAAATGATGAACTAGCAAATCTCTGTTTCGTAGTTTTATGACTTAGGCCTCATTTGTTTTGCACTTAATGAAAGGTAAGAATTTTAATTATGAGATCTTAAATATTAAGTGTGTTTATTTTTAAAGTCTGAATCTTAATCATACAGATCTTAATTATTAAGTTTTTTTTTTTTTTACTTTACAACCACTTAATGGGTCTTAATAGGTCTATATGATTAAAATCTATAATAATGACTTAATTTTATTAAGATGATATCATCCACATTCATTATTAATTGCCACCACCGCCTACCATTATCAACCATTACCATGCCACCCATCACTGCCATACTCAATTACCACCACCACCACCACCTCCCAATCATAGCCGCCACCATACTCGACAACCACCACCCAGAATCTCCACTATCCCCACCACCATCATTCTCAATCACAACCACAAACTCATTTACCTCACTACCACAACTAACCACCTCATCACCATCAACAACCATAACCGACATTGCCTAGCATTATAAACTACCACCACCTTCCTCAATCACAACCACAACCAACCACCACCACCCATCATTTATTACCACCTACCACCACCATTTTCAACTATAATCGCCATCACTACCTATTACCACCAGCTGCTACTCTGAACCACCACCATCAACCAATGCCTCTAATCGGCATTCACAAACACCACCATTAGCAATCACCACCACTAACTACCATATTTTAAGACAAATTTTATACATTCAGATGTTAAAAAATAATACAGTCTTAATTATTTAGTATTCAGATCTTAATACACATCTTAATATTCAGATGTGTATTCATATTCAAATGTCTTAATCTTAATGCACATCTTGATATTCGGATGTCTAGTCAGATTCAGATGTCTTAATCTTAAAAAAATAAATGAGGAACCTCTACGCTTAGTAACTTCAAGACTGGCTAATCTGGCGTTTGTTTGAGTTTTTGGATGAATAGCTTTTGCAAACTCAATTTTTGAATTTTGTCCCAAAAGAAAAAAGTGTTTATACACCTTTGTCCCACTCTATGAGCCAAAAAATATCTTTGATATAGGCAAGCCACGTCAGCACCATGATAGCCTTCGTCGGCTGCCACGTGCTATCAGTAAGGTCTCCACAAAGATCTACCCCAGGTCGAAGTAGCCTCGAAGCGATGAAGGGTGTGGTCGAAGAGTAAGCAAAGATCAAGGTCGTGAAGTCGTCGTAGTTCAAGATCGAGGTCGAGTATGTTAGACAGAGTTATAACAGCTAGTTTTAAGATAGGACACAAAAGAGAATATCTTAGTGGATATTCTCTGTATGTGTACTATTAAGGTTCCTAGGAACATGTTCCCTATAAATAGAAAGAGACACAATGATAGGGGACATGAGATATTCATTTGTAAAGAAATACATTGACTTTATAGAGAGAGTCTGGTCCTATTGCAAGCATAGTTAAAAAAACCTTTTTACTAAGATTCCTGTCTAGCATTTCCGCCGGATCCAAGAACAACCTGAGTGTTCAAAGGCTTATCAATCATTCATCATTGTTAGAGAGAATATCAACTGATCTTATCCCTTTTCGGGTGACTTACACATTTTGTTTACTTAAATGTCACTTATTGCTATTTATTACTATTTAATGTTATATTCCATCTTTTTGGATCATCGAATACTGATTATTATTGCTCATATTCATTGCCATCCGGACAAATATAAAAGTTATTTGTCACAACACCGATAGCTTTATCTTTAGGATATTATTATTAGCTAAGATTAACTCTTCTTTATTTAAATCTAATTGGTTAAACCAAGATCTATATTTTTTGGCAAACAGTTTGGCACCGTTTGTGGGGATTTCTTAGTTAATTTTTTAGTTTCCTTTAGATCTATAGCTAACGTGAGTCACTAACCTCACAAACCCCAAGATCTTTCTCTTTCTTTGCACGTACAAGAACCTACATGGCAGGTAACCAAGGAAAGAGGATTAAAGTAACATGCGATTTCCCTAGCAACCTCATGAACGCTATCAACGAGTGCTGTGAAACATTAGGCGAGGACGTGACGCCCACTGCCTCCCCTGGGCACGAGAGGTCACCTCTCCACCATTGTAGCATAACAAAACCAGATGGAAAAGGGGCCTCCACGTCCACAGAAGAAGGGACGCCACCAGCCATGAAAAAGCTCCTCGAAGCATGGCTGATCGATACGCTAGTGAGCATGCTCAACAAGCCCACTCCATGCATGACCACAGAGACTGCGAGAACCTACATAGTGCCACGAGCAGATGAACAGGGCGACCAACCAGACCCTCCAACACCAAGTATAACTCACAATGTTATTAACAATGTAGGTGACAACGTCCTCGCCACTGTTCTAAGGAGGATGGAAGAATAGAGAATGAAAATAAAGCACTCAGAGATCAAATGAAAGAACACCAAGAACGAGTCGACAAGATATTGGGCCCCCATAAGCTACTGCCAAGAGGGACACTGGAAGGTTCGTAGAGCAGCCGTACAGCGAAGAAGCAGCCCCATATGCCATACCGAAGACTTTCAAAATACCGTCGTATCTCAGGATATACGACAGAACGACTGATCCCGAAGATCATGTGACCTATTATGTCATCGCTGTGAAAGGCAACGACCTCACCAAGGAACAAGTGTCTTCTATTTTGCTGAAGAAATTTGGCGAAACTCTTACTGGGGGGGCATTAACATGGTACTCACAACTACCAGCCCACTCCATAGAAACCTTCAAGGAAATGGCCAATAAGTTCGTAACAGCGTATGCCGGATCTAGGAAACCGAAACAAGAGTAAACGATATATTCGCCATCAAGCAGTCCGTGGGAGGGACTAAGGGACTTCCTTGCGCGATTCAACAGGGTAATTATGACCCTACCAAATATGTCCGAGGGGACAGTGGTCGTGGCTTTTTAGAACGGGTTGAGTAGAGATTGTTCAAGAGCGACTAGAAAACTGTTGAGCCGATTGATAAAATATCCTCCAGCCACTTGGGACGAGATCCATAATGCTTATTGTGCCGAAGTCCAAGCAGATGAGGACGACCTCAACGGACCAACTCATCAGCTTATCACGGTACAAGCCGAGTCTAAGAAAGAACAAAGAGAATACATCGAGAGAGATTACCTGGTCTCACGACCCAACAGGGAACGACACCAGCCATACGTCAGGGCCCCCGCCTCACCTTCTCTCCTCTATGAACAGGGCCATCCAAGCATAAAACAGGGACTCAATGGAACAAGAGAGGTATGCCCCCTTATTATTTGCTCATAATTTTTGTGTATTACCTACAGAAACAGTCTATGCCCTAGAGAAACTTGGAACGAAGATAAAGTGGCTGCCAGAGAGGAGGTTCGATCCGAGCATCAAAAAATCTTATGCCCTCTACGAGTTCCAGTAGGAGCGCGGACACAAAATAGAAGATTGCATCACCCTCAGGCAAGAAGTTGTAAACATGTTGCAACAAGGACACCTCAAAAGCTGCTAAGCAACAAGGGGAGAAATAACTTCGCCAGAGGACGTGAACACCAAGGCCCACCAAAGCTACCATCACCAGCTCTGTAACGACCCGACCGGTAGTTTTGAGAGTTGTAGCCCGTTCCCCCATTTACTGCTCATTATGTGCTTTATAGCTGCTATGTGACTTGCTGCGGTAGTTGGTTTGGGTCCGGAAAGGTTGACCGGATATTGACTTACATGTAAACGACTTCGGAATGGAGTTCTGATGGTTCCATTAGCTCTGTCGGGTGATTTTGGACTTAGGAGCGTCTCCGAATTTTGATTTGAAGGTCCGTAGTTGAACTAGGCTTGAAATAGCGAAAGTTGGAAATTTATAAGTTTGACCGAGAGCAGAATTTGTGGTTACCGGGCTCAGGTTGGGGTTCCGAGAGTTGGAGTAGGTCCATGGTGTCCTTTGTGACGTATGTGCAAAATTTGAGGTCAATCGGACGTGAGTTGATAGGTTTTAGCATCGTATGTAGAAGTTGGAAGTTCAAAAGTTCATTAGGCTTGAATCGATGCGGGGTTCGTGGTTTTGGAATTGTTTGATGTGATTTGAAGGCTCGACTAAGTTCGTGTGATGTTTTACGACTTGTTGGTAGGTTTGGTTGAGGTCCCAAGAGCCTCGGGTAGATTTTGGATGGTTAACGGATGGGAATTTGGATTTGGAAGATGGCTGAGGCTGCAGATTTCTTGTGTCTAGTTTCCTTCTTCGCCTTCGCGATGGGAGTCCCACGTTCGTGAAGATTATCTGGAGGAAGGTGAATATTTGTTCATCGTGTTCGCGAGTGGGGAACTGCGTTCAAGAAGGTATGGGAAAAATGGTGCATCATGAACGCGAGAAGAGGGACACGTTCGCGAAGAATAGAGGAACAAACTGGCACCTCTCGTGTTGGTCTACGCGTTAGCGGTAGGTGATACGCTCAAATTACACCTTAAGAATAGTGTAAGCGGTCGGTATCAAATATAATAACCCAACAAGGTTGGGGTCGAATCTCACAGGGAATAGGTGTGAAACGTTTATCTAATTAGTGTAATACTCGACTAAGTCGTAATTCTATCAAGTAATTGTAATAAAAAGGAATATTGAACTTAAGTGTAAACGAAAACTGATTGCAATATTGTGAATGTGAATAATATGAATTAAAGAAACCAAGGTTGTGTTCCCCTTAATGTAGTATAATGCTATTAATATTAATATTGTATAGTTCCAACGGACAACTTTCTTGATATGCAATTGATACCTAATTTACAACCCAATATTTTTCAATAATTTGATAATATATCCTCTTTATGATTTTTTCAAATACAAAAGAGTTGTGATTAAGAACAATCAATTAATGCCAAATTAAAATTCACTTATTCCTAAGCAATTTTATTAAACAAGGTTTAAACCCTTGAGTCTTTGTTATTTACTTCTACCAAATTCTATCCCACTTTCCCAAGCAAAGATAGAATTAATTGGCGGTCGTTAATGTTTGCAACCATTTACAATTGTTTGAAGAATAAGAAGTAAATAAATATCAATCATCCGTTGAAATCATATTCAATATCAAAATCTCAATAACATTGTACCCATCTAGGGTTCACAACCTTAGCGTTTAAACTTAGCTACTCATGCTGAACATTGAATAAGAAAGAATAGTAATTGTCATAATCTTACAAAATAGAAAGTAATTGATCCCAAAAGCTTCCACGAATTCAAACTAGTTAATTGCCCGTACTTTGTACTCTCAAGTCTGACAAGATATCCCCCATAAAACCCTATTAAACCTATTTATAAAGGCCCAAAACCCGAGGCAAGGTCTAGACTAATTTGCCCCTGGTGTTAATAATGCGGACCGCATTTCTGTCGCAAAACAGAAATGTGGACCACAAATCTTCCTCGACTGTCGCATATGTAACCCAAGAGTTTTGCCTTCATCGCATTATGGTTTTGCGGTCCGCATGTTGATTATGCGATCGCGAAATTCGATCGCATTCTTCACCCCGATTTTCACCCAGAAACTCTGCTTGCGTTTGCGATTTCACAGTACAAGTTTGCGGTTCGCATTCTTGTTTTGCGGTCGCATATGCGACCGCATTCTTGACATGAAGAAGTGCCCAGAGTTCTGTCCCTGTTTGCGATTTGTTTGTGAAATATGCGGTCCGCATGTGCTGTTTGTGACCGCATACTCACATCTGCGATGCTGTTGAATTCTGTTCTTGTCTTTAGTTGGCTTTTTGAACTCTTTTCCGAGCTTTTGGGTCCTTACACTCGATGTACTACAAATACACTAAAATTACATAAGTATCGGTAGAATTTGCACATAAAACAAGTTAAACTCTAAGCAAGTAGTATCAAAATGTGCCGAAATTACCCGGCACATCAGTAGGGGATCGTGTTCGCGAAGCTTGGTGTCAATTCGTCATTGCGTCTGCAAGAGGGACCCCGCGTTTGTGTAGAAAGTTTTGGGCGGTAGAATGGTTTGTGCAACACGAATGCGAGAAAAGGGTCGCGTTCGCGAAGAAGGGTCACCTGCAGAAACTTAAATATTTCAAAATGAGGCTTTGAGTTCATTTTCACAATTTGATTTTGGGAGCTCGGTGGGAGGTGATTCTTGGAGATATTTTCAAGTGGGAGATTGGGGTAAGTGATTCTTACTTAGTTTTGGTTAAATTTAATGTTTATGTCTTTGATTTCATCATTTAATTAGTGATTTGGGGTGGAAAATTGGGGAAAATGGAGGAAAGTTCTTAAGCCGAGTTTTGGGGATTTGATTGAGATTTTGGTATTGGATTTGAGTAATTTTGGTATGGGTGGACTCGTGGTTGAATTAGTGTTCAGCTTTTGTGACTTTTATCGGATTCCGAGATATGGGTCCGGGGGCCGACTTTTGAGTTGACTTTTTGACGTTTGATTAATAAGTTTAGTATTTTCTCATGGAATTGATTTCTTTAACTCGTGGTGATAGTATCGAACTATTTATGGAAAGTTTCGAGGCATTTGGAGGCCGATTCGCGAGGCAAGAGCATGTTGGAGTAGGAATTTGCATTGTTTGAGGTAAGTAACAGTTCTAAACTTGGTTTTAAGGGATTGAAACCTTGAATTTTGTGTCATGTGATTGGTGTTGAGGTGACGCACATGCTAGGTGACGGGTGTGTGGGCGTGCACCATAGAAATTGTGACTCGGTCAATTCCATGGAACTGTATAGTTGAATAATCTGTTGTTATCCGTATATTCCCCATATGTTATAGAAATTGAACTGCAATTTATGTTAGAAATCATGCTTAGGCTATGTGTTGATACTGTAGGGACCCCCAGAGGTCGTGTTATATATTGAATTATCTGTTAAATTGCCACTATGTACTCAGTCACAGGTTTTACTCGCATATTATATCTCAGTCTCTGTTGTTCTTTATTGATGCATTATATCATTGCTTTTTAGGCTGTTTATCATGATTATTGAGAGCCCGAGAGACTGGAGAGATTGATGACTGAGTGAGGCCGAGGGCTTGGTTGTGAGAATATTAAGCGATCAGGTTGCACGCCGCAGCATGTTTTTATTTATTTTTGCCTTGACCTGGATTATTATAGCGCTTGGGCGGAAGCAGCCCCTCCAGAGTCTGCACCCCCATAGTGAACGCAGTGGATATCATATTTGGGATGGAGTTCCCTGGGCATAGAGTTGCCTATACATTTATATTGAGGGATGGATCTTCCCTGGGGTAGACCTGGCCCGTATTATACTGAGTAATTAAGTACTCTTAGAGTGTGAGTATGCCAGGCTTCCATTGTACCACATACATAATGTATAGTGCATGTAGATATAGAAATGTCATATCCCTCATATCATTCAGAGTTGATCTATTTTACTTGTATTGAGTTTTTATCTATTAAACTTGAAAACATGCCTACATTTTTGTACTGTTAAATTTTATATTGAATTGTACTTGTTGAGATCGTCACTACTTTCAGTGCAATAGTTAGTCTTGTTACTTACTGAGTTGGTTGTACTCACACTACACCCTGCACTTCGTGTGCAGATCCAGGTGTTACCGGCCACGGTAGGTGTTGATTATCTGAGCAGCTCGATCATTTGGAGATTTCGAGGTAGCTGTCCGGCGTTTAGCCCTTGACTTTCCCTCCCTGTCTTTCAGTTTTATGTATTTAGTTTCAGTTTTTCTTTCATAGACAGTATTTTCAGACTTGTGTTGTATAGACGCTCATGTACTCAGTGACACCCTGGTTTTGGGAACTTTCATGTTGAGTTTTGACTTTCTATCCAGCTTATGAAACCTTTAATTACTAAAACTGTTTTATTTCATTTTTCACTTATAAGTGTTGGAAATGTTTTGACATGTCGGCTTGCCTAGTACCACAATAGGCGCCATTACGACAGGCTAAGTTGTGGGTCGTGACAATATCTTCGAGAGGCTGTTGAACCCTTAGGAAACTTCACATTCTTGCATTCTTGTTGTGCGTATTTGTTGATTCCGGTTACTAAATTTTTGTTGTTCTATTCTCTCACAGATGGTGAGGGCACGTGCTACCGGTCAGGTCGGACAGTCACCAGTACCACCGGCTAGGGCCACAAGAGGCCGAGGTCGCAGTAAGGGTCGTGGTAGGGCAAAGGTGCAGCTCGTACAACAGCTAGAGCAGCACCTGCAGATCCCCCAGTTGCTCCAACTCAAGAGCAAGTACCGGATATGGTTGAGCCAGTGGGGCCAGCTCGGGCACCAGCTGTGCCTGTTATGATTCCAGGCTTTCAGGAGGCTTTGGCTCAAATTTTGACTGTGGGTACCAGCCTTGCTCAAGCGGTTTCTGTTCCGGCCACAGGAGCCACTTCTTAGACCGGGGGAGGTACTCAGACTCTTGCCACCCGTACTCCAGAGCAGATGATGCAAGGGACTTCAAACACCGGGGGTACCACCAGCCCAGGCCCAGGTGGGTCCCGTTATGACTGATGATGAGCAAAGGAGACTAGAGAGATTTGGGAGACTCCCGCCTCCATCATTCATGGGGTTGAGTCCGAGGATGCCCAGGACCTTTTAGATAGGTGCCAGAGGATTCTTCGCACGACAGGTATTCTGGAGACCAGTGGGGTCTCATTCACTACTTTTCAATTTACTGGGGCTGCCTTCAGATGGTGGGAGGCTTATGAGAGGCACAGACTAGTCGGTGCAACACCACTTACATAGCATGAGTTCTCTGTTCTCTTTTTGGAGAAGTTCGTACCACAGTCTCGTACGGAGGAGCTACGCACACAGTTTGAGCAGCTACGTTAGGATGGTATGTCTGTGACCCAGTACGAGATGAGGTTTTTCGAGTTGGCTCGTCACGTGGTTTGGTTGGTTCCCACGGATAGGGAGAGGTTTAGGAGGTTCATTGATGGCCTCACATATCAGTTGCAGTTGCTCATGACTCGGGAGAAGGTATCTGGTGCTACTTTAAATGAGGTGGTCGATATTGCTGCAAATAGAGATGGTTCATAGTCAGGAGCATGAGGAGAGGGAGGCCAACAGACCTCGAGGTTCAGGTGGTCCCAGTGGTGTTCCTTCTGGGGGACAGTCTTACCATAGCAGGGGTCGTCCTTATAGGCCTGCTCCGATGGCTCGTCCATGTCACGTCCCGAACCTGGACGTAACACGACACCCGGTGCCTGACTACATGCGACCGAGCGAACCAAATGGCTGGCTAAGTCAACATGTGATATCTTAACAAATTGAATGCGGAGATAAACTAAAACATGATGATATACTGAAAGTCTGGTGATATAAATCAAAGTGTGGAAATACTAATATAATTCTGAAACATATTTGTAGCCAACATAGCTTACACGAAAAGCTTGTGACTCTATCTAACTGTGACTTTAGTTTATGAAGCCTCTAATGAAGTACTAAAAATACTGACTATCTATAAATACTGAAAGACTGCAAAGTAATGATAATGTCCCGAAAGAACCAGGGCTCACCAAATAGCTGGTATGAGAATCCTAGCACTCTAAATTGTCAGATGCAGGCCCTGGGAAAAAGGGACGTCAGTACATTTGAATTGCACTGGTATGTAAAGCAATTGAAAGAAAGAACTGTGAATGCTGAAACTAAAACTGAGCTGATAATAGAGATTTGATAACTGATAACTGAAATGACAACTGCTGAAACTGAAACTGCATTGATAACTGATTATTGATAACTGAAATGATAACTGATAACTGATAACTGAACAAAGGAAGTAAGGATATAAATACTCCCTCTTCTGAATGATGAACAACTTGTTTATCTGAATACACTACAGCCTCGAGCCGAATATATATGTGCACAAGCTACGGCCTCGGGCCCAAGTATACGTATACATAACTATGGCCTCAGGCCCAAAGATGAATAAAGCATAAACTACGGCCTCAGGCCCAAACATGCATAAAGCATAAACTACGACCTCAGACCAAAATATGCATAAAACATATAAACTATGGCCTCAGGCCCAAATACAGGTGTTCAACATTCGGGGATTTAAATTCAGGAACTGGGAATCATACTGCAATATGTGATGCTGAAATACTGAATCTTATTGAGTTAACATGAAACTGGAATACTGAATAAGTCTAGATTGAGACATGTATTCTTGAATTGGTTATGAAAACTGAAACTTCAATTGTTCATGACATGCTTAGTAATCTAGACGCATCAAACCCAAGTCTATATTGATTACGCACTGAGCTCACAACGTTCAGAATGAAAGTCAGGAACGAGTTATGAAGCTAGATAATAGAAGTTCTGCAACTATTCAAGGAACTAGGCTTAACTATATTTCTGAGGCAAGTAGTAACATCGTAAAAGAAACATAGTGTAGGGAGAATCATTAACATTCCCAAACATAGAGAGTTAGCCTCACATACCTTAACTTCCTGGTCTTGAGCGTAATACAACATCCGCCAACCCTTCCAACTTTAATCTATATCAATACAAGTCAAAGGGATTCCATACTAGCAATAATACTCATATTCAGGTCACTTAGGCATTTTCTCAAATACTTGGTAGGCATAAAGCTTCATAGCCCTTATTAATGGTGTTTCTGTACCCAACAACCCATTCTCTTGCTCATAAATAAATTCTAAAATCTCAAATTGCTATAATCAATACCGTTCTTTATCACCCATAAGATAACACACCCTTAATAAATAATCAAAAATCAACAATCCAAACCTATAACAGTTCATGCTTTTCAATCAAACTCATCAACTCATATCTCAAGACCTTAGAGTCTATAATCATTAATCTAATGCTATGATCATTTAGAGGGTGAGCTATTACCTTTTGACGTTCAATCCTCTAGAATTCGAGTTCTAGGGTTTCTTTCCTCAACAATAATGTCCCAATAGAATATCTAATGATTTGAAGGGTTTATACATGTTAATAAGGTGTTGAAGAATTGAAATTAACTTAGAATCACCATTAGAACTCACCTTGGATGGTGGAGGGACCTTGGGGGAGGTTAGGTTCTTGAGAGCTTTCCTTTCTAGAGCAAGTTTTTTTGTTTTGGAGTGTGGGGGACGAAGTAGGGCTTTAAAAATGTTAGAAAGGTAGTAACATTTCCACAAGTGCGCGGCCGTGCACGGGACCATCCGGGCGCGCAACTGGGCACACATACTGCACATTGCTCGGTAAAACGCACATAACATTTTGCAAAGAGATCCGTTCGGGCTCCACAATATATCGTTGGAAATCTATTTCAAAGGGATACAACTTTTATGCTTTGTGTATTCTCCAATTCCTAACCCAATTTCATAAAATCAGGCTGAAAAACTGACCTTCCATAAACTTAGTCGATTTTATCGAATCTTATGCACCTTACTCTCCGTCTTGATTCCAAATGACTATTTCCACCCATATTCATCCCGATAGGACTTCATATGTCTAAAATATAACAATAATGCTCACTTAACATGTCCACACCTAGTCCGAATTTACGGAGTGTTACATTATCTCCCCCTTGGGATCATTCGTCCTTGAATTGTCCTGACTGTAACGTCGGCTAACTCTGGACCTTAAACGGGTCTGGTGGAGACATGAACTTTCATGAACACTTGCATACTAAACTGAATGAGTACATGATTACTGAACTGTTGAGATACTAAACTGAATGACTACTGCATTTACTGAATACTGGTCTGCCATGGATAAGTGAATACTGAACTAACATGGATATATGAATATTGAACTGGCATGAATATTTGAGTACTGAACTGACATCAATATCTGAGTACTAAAAACTTGAATGTCATAACATGACACGTGAAATACTGGGTGTACCAGCGCTAATTCTGGTGGAAACTCCAACTCATAAGCTATTTGTTCGATCCTTCCTAGGATCCTATATGGCCGAATGTATCTGGGACTGAGTTTTGCTTCCTTTCCAAATGTTATAACACCTTTCATAGGCAAAACTTCCAGAAACACCCAATCATCAACTTGAAACCCTAGGTCTCTATGCCGCACATCCGAACAGGACTATTTGGTGGCTCTAAGACGTCTTCAAATGCTCTTGAATCAACTTGACTTTCTCCATTGTCTGATATACCAAATTTGGTCCCAACAACTCTGCTTCACCAACTTTGAACCAACCAATTGGTGATCTACACCTTCGCCCATACAGAGTTTTTCATGCCATCTTGATACTAGAAAGGTAGGTGTTATTATGAGCAAACTCAATGAATGGTATGTGATCATCCCAATTACCTTTAACTTCAAGGACATATGCTCAAGTGTTTGAATAATGCTCTCTGCCTGTCCATCTTTCTGAGGATGGAAAACTTGTGCCTAATCCTTTCTAAAAGGACTTCTAAAAGTTCGTGTTAAACTGAGCACCACGGTCCAAAATGACGGAAAATGGTGTTCATGCAATCAGACGATTTCCTGAATGTATAACTTGGCATAATCTTCTGCTGAATCTATGGTCTTTACTGGCAATAAATGCGCTTACTTGGTAAGTCAATTTACAATCACCCAATCAAATCATGTTTTTTCAAAATGAGCAAGATAATCCTGTTGTAAACTCCATATTTTACCATCTCCACTCAAGAATATGTGTATTCTATGGTAAAACTCTAGGCTTTCTGCTGCTTGACTTTCACTTGTTGATAATTCGGACACTTGGCCACAAGGTCTGCAACGATCTTTTTCATATCGTTCCACCAATAAATCTCCTTAAGACCATGATACATCTTTGTGGGACCTGGGTGAATAGAATACCTAGAATTGTAGGATTCTGACATAATTCGCTCTCTGAGCCCATCTACGTCTGGAACACACAGTCTAGGTGCCTCAAAGTACCATCATCTCCCCCTTATTCAAAAGCCATCGTCTTATGCTTGCGTATCCCGTATTTCAGCTGCAACAGGTAAGGTCATCAAACTGTTACTCCTTCACTTCGACTACTAAGAAGGATTAAGTCCCTTTCTGGAAAACAAGTCCACCATCTTCGGTGTCCGAAAGTCAAACTCCTAGCTTGGATAAGCGGTGAACTTCTTTCACTATAGTTTTATTGTTTGCCTCAATCATGAGTTGTACTTCCTATACTTGATTCTTTTTAAGATTCTTCCTGAAAACACTTGTAAAATTGTTGTGAGCTAACTCTTTGACCAATACTCCGAAGATTAGAGTCTCGTGCAATGACACTACCCTCGTGATACACAACTGGCATAATTTTATTGTTTTTTTATATCCCATGCTAACTATGCGGGTTTCAAATCTCCAACTGGACTTGCTGACAATTTTCACATCTGCCCCTTAGACCAAAGGTTAAAGTCTTGTACTTTCAGATCCTTCTCTTTTGTTGGGATCCGAACAACTTTCCTCATCTTCTGCAATTCTTTGCACTTTACATCAATGACGACTCATCTTCCGACTTATTTCTGAGCAATCTTCCTTACTAGGAAAAACTAGATTACTTACATAAACAGAAAGCTAACATATTCACAACTATCATATACAATCTTAATGATTTAACTCTACTTACTCGGTCAATCTTGGGGAAACCTCTTTTCGATAACTCTTAAAGGCTATTCTTCTGTAGTTCGCACTCTTACTGCTAGCTGATTGTTTTTTCCACCATCACTGTACTTTGGGTTTAACTTAAACTCTTTGGGTTCTAACATGTGTTCGATATTTCAAACTGTCATCCACTCACTAGAGTTAACCTGGCTAAGTGAATCAAATCTTACCTCTACTAGCTCTGCTGAAATTGCTAGTTCACTATATCTACTCAAAACTTACTTACTATTCTTTTACTAACCACCTGCTAGTATCATATTTTCTTGTTCTGCTTTGAATAACTTAAGTTAAACATAAGGTTATTCCTAACTTCCATCACCATCTGACCATCTTCTACGGTCGCATACTATCTTTTTTTGAACTATGTACATGAATCATTTAGGGAAATTTCATTTGGCTTAAACGAAATTGGAATATCTAACCCACAATCTTTCTATACACTTCAAAATCATACTAGACTATAAACATCTGTGATAAATACTTAGTCATATAACCTAAGGGGGAACTGTCATATCTTTTATCTCACAATAATAGATGTTTCTTATAGTAATTCACTAAGGTGGTACTTTCTAATTCTGATTTGAATAAATCTAAACAACTTAAAATCATTTCCTAAAATTCAATATAGGCTACTCTTGGTTCTCGTTTCGTACATCATATATACTTAATCATATGCATGAGTCGTACAAAAAAACACATCATTGGTAATGACCAATGTTTCTAACTCCTAGGAATTTGTCACTTAGGCCCTTTTTCTGTCCAAAACTATATGCCGGATACATTTAAATTCTTAATCTATTACACTACGGGGTCTGACATCTGAACTATCATCATCCAACATATGGCTCCATTTCTAAGAATTAAAAATGAAATTGTTTCATGAGGTAAAACACATGTGGGTACACTACTATACATAAACATTTCCTTCAGAGTATACCATCATCTGATAAATCACTTCATGCACCGTCGGGTGAGTCTTGGGTCTTAATCCAGACCTAAAATATGCGAAGATTTCGCTATTATCACTTTCACTTACATTTTCTTTTAGCACCAGTAGGCATCACTGTATACTTACAAGTCACCAAAATTTGGATACACTGAAAATTGGTGATATGGTAACTGAATACTAGCATACTAAATAACCATAAACCTGCTAACTGAAAAACGGCATAACTGGTAACTGAGATAAATCAATAACCATAAAATATGATAACTGCTTTTGTACTTTCTGATAAGATTATGCTCTAATCTGTACAACTATCCATTGCATCCCACTTTCAACATCCTCTCAAGTCTCATTTGTTACCAACATGTACTCTATAGTTACACCCCAATGGGCAAATCATCCTTTGTAGAACCTTGGACTTTTCTTGCCCGCTGCTTGGGCATTCGATACGTCTGGAGTTTGATAGAAAGAGAAGGTTACCTATTGCTCTAAGCTTCATTGCACGATTTAGAGTAGAAAGAAATGAGACAATCCTGGATGTCTTGGTAATTAACTGTTTATATGAGTGGCCGACACACACATATAAAGGAAACTCCACTGGACACGGCTTTATAGACTCTCTAGGACTTTTGAACCTAGTGCTCTGATACCAAGCTTTGTCACGCCCCGAACTTGGGCCTGGACGTAACACGGCACCCGTTGCCTGACTATATACGACCGAGCGAACCAACTGGCTGGCTGAATTAACATGTGATATCATAACATATTGTATGTGGAAGATAAACTAACACATGCTGATATACTGAAAGTCAGGATGATATAAATCAAAGTGCGAAAATATTAATACAATTCTAAAACATATTTGTAGCCAACATAGCTTAACATGAAAAGCTTGCGACTCTGTCTAACTGTTACTCTAGTCTATGAAGCATCTAATGAAGTACTGAAAATACTAACTATCTATAAATACTAAAAGACTGCAAAGTAATAATAATGTCCCGAAAGAACTGAGCTCACCAAAATAGCTGGTACGAGAATCCTAGCGCGCTGAATTGTCAACCTGTAAATCATTGCCTGCATCGTCAGATGCAGGCCCCGGGCAAAAGGGACGTCAGTACATTTGAGCAGGACCCGGGCAAAAGGGACGTCAGTACATTTGAATTACACTGGTATGTAAAGCAACTGAAAGAAAGGATTGTAATGCTGAAACTGAAATTGAGTTGATAATAGAGAACTAATAACTAATAACTGAAGTGATAACTATTGAATCTGAAATTGCATTGATAATTGATAACTGATAACTAAAATGATAACTGATAACTGAACAAAAGAAGTAAGGATATGAATACTCCTTCTTCTGAATGATGAACAACCTGTTTATCTTAATAAACTGCGGCGTCGAGCCCAATATATATGTGCACAAGCTACGGCCTCAGGCCCAAGTATACGTATACATAACTACAGCCTCAAGCCCAAAAACTCATAAAACATAAACTACGGCCTCAGGCCCAAATATGCATAAAAGCATAAACTATGGCCTCAGGCCCAAACATGCATAAAGCATATAAACTACGGCCTCAGGCCCAAATACAGGTGTTCAACATTTAGGGATTTAAATTCAGGAATTGAGAATCATACTGCAATATGTGATGCTGAAATACTGAATCATATTGAGTTAACATGATACTGGAATACTGAATATGACTAGACTGAGACATGTATTCTTGAATTGATTATGAAAACTGAAACTTCAATTGTTTATATCATGCTGAGTAATCTAGAATGAGACTCATGGGCATAAAACCTAAGTCTATATTAATTATGCACTGAGCTCACAACGTTCAGAATGAAAGGCATGAACGAGTTATGAAGCTAGATAATAGAAGTTCTGCAACTATTCAAGGAACTAGACTTAACTATATTTCTGAGGCAAATAGTAACATCGTAAAAGAAACGTAGTGTAGGGAGAATCATTAACATTTCCAACATAAAGAGTTAGCCTCACATATCTTAACTTCTTGCTCTTGAGCGTAATAGAACATACGCCAACCCTTTCAACTTTAATCTATATCAATACAAGTCAAAGGGATTCCATATTAGCAATAATACTCTTGTTCTGGTACTTAGGCATTTTCTCAAACACTTGGTGGATAATGGTGTTTCTATACCCAACAACCCATTCTCTTTCTCATAGATAAATTCTAAAATCTCAAGTTGCTATAATCAATACCATTCTTTTTCATCCATAAGATAATATAGCTTTAATCAATAATCAACAATCAACGATCTAAACCTATAATGGTTCATGTTTTTGAATCAAACCCATCAACTCATATCTCATTACCTTAGATTCTATAATCATTAATCAATGCTATAATCATTTAGAGGGTAAAGATATTATCTTTTGACGTTCAATCCTCTTGAATTCGAGTTCTAGGGTTTCTTTCCTCAACAATGATGTTTCAATCGAATATCTAATGATTTGAAGGGTTTATACATGCTAATAAGGTGTTGAAGAATTGAAATTAACTTAGAATCACTTTTGGAACTCACCTTGGATGGTGGAGGGACCTTGGGGGAGGTTAGGTTCTTGAGAGCTTCCCTTTCTAGAGCAAGTTTTTGTATTTTGGGGTGTGGGGGACAAAGTAGGGTTTTAAAAATGATCCCTCGGGTGCGCTCCCACACACCTAACGCTCAGAAAGGCAGTAGCACTTCCACAAGTGCGCGGTCGCGCACGGGACCATCCGGACGGGCACTTTGGCGCGCACACTGTGCAGTGCTCGGTAAAATGCACATAACATTTTGCACAGAGATCCGTTTGGGCTCCACAATATATCGTTGGAAATATATTTCAAAGGGAGACAGCTTTTATGTTTTGTGTTTACTCCAGTTCCTAACCCAATTTCGTGAAATCAGGCTGAAAGAAAGACCTTTTATAAACTTAGTCGATTTTATCGTATCTTATGCACCTCACTCTCCGTCTTGATTCCAAATGACTATTTCCACCCATAATCATCCCGATATGACTTCATATGTCTACAATATAATATTGATGCTTATTTAACATGTCTAAAGCTAGTCTAAATTTACGTCGTGTTACTGTCCGGTTCACCGTGGTGCATCATCTAGCCATGGTTCATATAGTTCCCGTCCGGGTCAGTCATCTCTCACTGCTATTCCAGCATAGAGTTCATCTCGTGCACCATCAATTTAGGGTTCGTCTATACTAGGTTCTTCTGACCGTTATTCTAGTTCTCAAGTTTCGCCTTAGTACTTGCCGCCATTATCCGAAAGGGGTTGTTTTGAATATGGATATTTGGGTCACATAAAGAGACATTGCTCCCGCCTTTCGGGAGGTCCAGCTCAGTAGAGGAGTCAGACCATGACTACAGCACCAGTTACTTCACCACCTGCCCAGTCAGTTCGGGGTGGGACTCAGGCAGCTAGGGGTCGCCCTAAAGGGGGAGGCCGATCAGGTGGCGGCCAGGCCTAACTCTATGCTCTTTATGACCCGATGTCGTTGCTTCAGACATAGTGATCACAAGTATTATCTCAGAATTCCACAGAGATGCTTCTTCATTATTTGACTCTGGTTCCACTTATTCGTATGTATTATTGTATTTTGCTCGTTATCTGGATATGCCTCGTTAGTTCTTAGTCTCATCTGTTCTGTATCTACATCGGTGGGCAATACTATTGTTATGGACCGTGTATATCGGTCATGTGCAGTGACTATTGGGAGATTGGAGACTAGAGTTGATCTCTTATTGCTTAGTATGGTTGACTTCGACGTGATCTTGGGTATGGATTGGTTATCTCCATTTCATGCTATTCTGGATTGTCAAGCTAAGACAGGTGATGCCAGGATTTCCAAGGATCAAGTGGAGAGGTTCTCTAGACTATGTTACCAACATAGTGATTTCATATTTGAAGGCGCAGCGAATGGTTGGGAAGGGGTGTATGTATTATTTGGCCTTTGTGAGGGATGTGGGTGCTGATACTCCTACTATTGATTCTGTTCCGGTGGTGCGAGAATTTCTGGATGTGTTTTCTGCAGATCTATCGGGCATGCCACCCGACAGGGATATTGACTTTGGTATTGACTTGGTGCCGGGCACTCAGCCCATTTCTATTCCTCTGTATCGTATGGCACCGGCTGAGCTGAAGGAATTGAAAGAGCAGCTTTTGGAACTTCTTGATAAGGGATTTATTAGGCCTAGAGTGTCTCCTTGGGGTGCACAGGTTATGTTTGTGAATAAGAAGGATGGTACTATGCGGATGTGCATCGACTATAGGTAGTTGAACAAAGAAACAATCAATAACAAGTATCCTTTGATGCGTATTGATGATCTATTTGACCAGCTTCAAGGAGCGAGGGTGTTCTCTAAGATTGATTTAAGGTCTGGGTATCACCAGTTAAAGATTTGGGACTCAGATATTCTAAAGAAAACATTCAGGATCCATTATAGTCATTATGAGTTCCTTGTGATGTCTTTTGCACTGACCAACACCCCAGCAACATTCATGCATCTGATGAATAGTGTAATTCAGCTTTATCTCAACTCGTTTGTCATAATATTCATTAATGATATCCTAGTGTACTCTCGTAGCTAGGAGGAGCATGCCCAGCATTTGAGGATTATGTTACAGCGGCTTAGGGAGGAGAAACTTTATGCCAAATTCTCCAACTGTAAGTTTTGGCTTAGTTCGGTGGCGTTCTTGGGGAACGTGGTGTCTAGTGAGGGGATAAAGGTGGATCCGAAGAAGATAGAGGCGGTTCAGAGTTGGCCCAAACCGTCCTCAGCTACGGAGATTCGGAGTTTCCTCGGCTTAGCCGGTTATTATCATCACTTCGTGGAGGGTTTCTCGTCTATTGCATCGCCTTTGACCAAATTGACCCAGAAGGGTTTTCAGGCGGTAAGTGTGAGGAGAGCTTTCAGAAGCTCAAGACTACCTTGACCACAGCTCCAGTTCTAGTTCTACCTTCAGCTTCTGGTTCTTATACAGTGTATTGTGATGCTTCAGATTGGTATTGGGTGTGTCTTGATGCAGGGAGGTAGAGTGATTGCTTATGCTTCACGTCAGTTGAATCCCCATAAGAAGAACTACCCTGTTCATGATTTGGAGTTGGCTACCATCGTTCATGCATTGAAGATTTGGAGGCACTATCTCTATGGTGTGTCTTGTGACGTATTTATAGATCATCGGAGTCTCCAGCACTTGTTCAAAAAAAGGATCTAAATTTGTGGTAGTGGAGATGGTTGGAGCTGCTAAAGGACTATGATATTACCATCCTGTATCATCCCATGAAGGCCAATGTGGTGGGCGATGCCTTGAGTAGAAAGGCGGTGAGTATGGGTAGCCTTGCATTCATTCCTGTTGGTGAGAGACCTCTTGTAGCTGCTGTTCAGGCCTTGGCCAACCAGTTCATGAGATTAGATGTTTTGGAGCCCGGTCGGGGTCTAGCTTATGTTGTTTCTCGGTCTTCCTTATTTGATCATATCAGAGAGCGCCAGTCTGATGATCCCCATTTGCTTGTCATTAAGGACACAGTTCAGCACGGTAATGCCAAGGATGTTACTATCGGGGATGAGGGGTGTTGAGGAAGCAGGGTTGGATTTGTGTGCCTAATGTAAAGGGGCTACGTGAGTTGATTCTTGAGAAGGCCTACAGTTCGCGGTATTCCATTCATTCGTGTGCCGCGTAGATGTACCAAGATTTGCGGCAACATTATTGGTGAAGGAGAATGAAGAAGGACATAGTGGAGTTTGTAGCTTGGTGCCAAAACTGTCAGCAGGTAAAGTATGAGCATCAGAGACCGGGTGGATTGCTTTAGAGGCTTGAGATTCTGGAGTGAAAATGGGACGTATCACCATGGATTTTGTAGTTGGACTCTCACGAACTTTGAGGAAGTTCGATGCTAGTTGGGTAATTATGGATTAGCTGACCAAGTCCGTGCACTTCATTCCAGTTGGGACTACTTATTCTTCAGAGCGGTTGGTTGAGATTTACATCCGTGAGATTGTTTGCCTTCACGGTGTGCCAGTGTCCATCATTTCAGATCGGGGCACATAGTTTATATTGTAGTTTTGGAGAGTCGTGTAGCAAGCATTGGGCACCCAGGTCGAGTTGAGTACAACATTTCACCCTCAGACAGATAGACAGTCCGAGCGCACTATTAAGATATTAGAGGATATGCTACGCACTTGTGCCATAGATTTCGGGAGTTCTCGGGATCAGTTTCTCCCGTTCGCGGAGTTTGCCTACAACAATAACTACCAGTCGAGCATTCAAATGGCTCCGTATGAGGCTTTATATGGAAGATGGTGTCGATCTCCAATGGGTTGGTTTGAGCCATGGGAGGCTAGGCTATTGGATACTGACTTGGTTCATGATGCTTTGGACAAGGTTAAATTGATTCAGGATCGGCTTCACATGGCTTAGTCTAGATACAAGAGTTATACCGATAGGATGGTTCGGGATGTTTCTTATATGGTTTGGGAGAAGGTACTGCTCAAGGTTTCACCTATGAAGGATTTTGATGAGGTTCGGAAAGAAGGGCAAGTTGAGCCCTCGGTATATTGGGTCATTTGAGGTACTTCAGAGGATTGGAGAGGTGCCTTACAAGCTTGCTTTGCCACCAAGTCTGTCGAGTGTGCATCCAGTATTTCATGTTTCTATGCTCCGAAAGTATGTCGGCAATTCGTCTCATATTTTGGATTTTAGCACAATTCAGTTGGATGGTGATTTCACTTATGATGTGGAGCCGGTGGCCATTTTGAATCGGCAGGTTCGAAAGTTGAGGTCCAAGGATATAGCTTCAGTGAAAATGCAGTAGAGAGGTCAGCTAGTTGAGGAGGCTACTTGGGAGACCGAGTGAGAGATACGGAGCAGATATCCACGCCTATTTGAGACTCCAGGTACATTTCTAGACCCATTCTAGGACGAATATTTGTTTAAGAGGGGGAGGATGTAACGACCCAGCCAGTCGTCTTGAGAGTTGTAGCCATGTTCTCCCATTTATTGCTCATTCCATGCTGTATAGCTGCTATGTGACTTGCCGAGGTAGTTGGTTCAGATCCGGAGAGGTTTCGGAATGAGTTGAGACACTTAGTCTCAAGGTTGAAAGCTTAAGTTGAAAAGGTTGACCGGATGTTGACATATGGGTAAACGACTCCGAAATGGAGTTTTGATTGTTCCCTTAGCTCTGTTGGGTGATTTTGGACTTAGGAGCGTGTTCGGATTTTGATTTGAAGGTCTGTAGTTGAATTAGCTTGAAATGACAAAAGTTGAAAATTTATAAGTTTGACCGAGAGTGGACATTGTGGTTACTGGGCTCGGGTTGGGGTTCCGGAAGTTGGAGTAGGTCCATGGTGTCCTTTGTGACGTTGTGCAAAATTTGAGATCAATCGGACGTGATTTGATAAGTTTCGGCATCGTATGTAAAAGTTGGAAGTTCAAAAGTTCATTAGGCTTGAATCGATGCGCGATTCTTGGTTTTAGCGTTGTTTGATGTGATTTGAAGGCTCAACTAAGTTTATATGATGTTTTAGGATTTGTTGGTAGGCTTGGTTGACGTCCTAGGGGCCTCGGGTGGATTTCGGATGGTTAACGGATGGGATTTGGATTTGGAAGATGGCAGAGGCTGTAGATTTCTAGTGTCTGGTTTCCTTCTTTGCGTTCGCGATGGGAGTCCCGCATTCACGAAGAGTATCTGGAGGAAGAAGAAGATTTGTTCATCGTGTTCGCGAGTGGGGAACCGCGTTCGCAAAGGTCTGGGAAAGTGGTGCATCGCGAACGCGAGAAGAAGGACGTGTTCGCGAAGAAGAGAGGAGCAGACTGGGACCTCACACGTTGGTCTACGCGTTCGCGGTAGGGGATTGCGTTCGCGAAGCTTAGGGTCAGTTCATCATCGCGTTCGCGATAGGGACCTCGCGTTCGCATAGAAGGTTTTGGGCGGCAAAATGGTTTGTACTACGCGAACGCGAGAAAAGGGTCGCGTTCAGGTCACCTGGGCAAAAACTTAAATATTTCAAAACGAGGGTTTGAGTTCATTTTTACAATTTGATTTTGGGAGCTCGGTGGGAGGCGATTCTTGGAGAGATTTTCAAGTAGGTGATTGGGGTAAGTGATTCTTACTTAGTTTTGGTTAAATTCCATGTTTATGTCTTTGATTTCATCATTTAATTAGTGATTTGGGGTGAAAAATTGGGGAAAATGGAGGAAAGTTCTTAGGCCGAATTTTGGGGATTTGGTCGAGATTTTGGTATTGGATTTGAGTAATTTTTGTATGGGTGGACTCGTGGTTGAATGTGTTTTCGGATTTTGTGACTTTTATCAGATTCCAAGATGTTGGACCAGGGGCCGACTTTTGAGTTGACTTTTTGACTTTTGATTAATAACTTAGTATTTGCTTATGTAATTGATTCATTTAACTCATGTTGATTGTATCGAACTATTTGTGGCTAGATTCGAGGCATTTGGAGGCCGATTCGCAAGGCAAAGGCATGTTGGAGAAGGGATTTGCACGGTTTGAGGTAAGTAACAGTTCTAAACTTGATTCTGAGGGTATGAAATCCCGAATTTTGTGTCATGTGATTGGTGTTGAGGTGATGCACATGCTAAGTGACGGGTGTGTGGGCGTGCACCGTAGAAATTGTGACTCAGTCTATTCCATAG
Source organism: Nicotiana obtusifolia (assembly GCA_002018475.1). Lineage (NCBI taxonomy): Eukaryota > Viridiplantae > Streptophyta > Magnoliopsida > Solanales > Solanaceae > Nicotiana > Nicotiana obtusifolia. The sequence continues at coordinate 27,097 of MCJB01035516.1, read as the reverse complement.
AACTGTATAGTTGAATAATCTGTTGTTATTCGTATATTCCCTATGTGTTATAAAAATTGAACTGCAAATCATATTTGAAATCATGCTTAGGCTTTGTGTTGATACTGTAGGGACCAGAAGTCATGTTACATGTTGAATTATCTGTTAAATTGCCACTTTGTACCCAGTCACAATTTTTACTCACATATTATATCTCGGTCTCTATTGTTCTTTATTTTTGAATTATATTATCACTGTTTGGGCTGTTTATCATGATTATTAAGAGCCCGAGAGACTGGAGAGATTGATGACTGCGTGAGGCCGAGGGCCTGATTGTGAGGATATTAAGGGATCGGGCTGCACGCCGTAGCATGTTTTTATTTATGCCGGACCTAGCTTATTATAGCGCTTGGGCTGAAGGACTCTCTCCGGAGTCTGCACCCCCACAGTGAGAGCAGTGGATATCACATTTGAGATGGAGTTCCTTAGGCATGGAGTTGCCCCATATATTCACATTTGGGATGGAGTTCCCTGGGCATGGAGTTGCCCTATACATTTATATTGAGGGATGGATCTTCCTGGGCTAGATCTGCCCCGTACTGTACTAAGTGATTGAGTACTCTGAGAGTGTGAGTATGTGAGGCTTCCATTGTAGTGTTTCACATATAGCATGTACAGTGGCATGTAGATATAGAAATGTCGTATCCCTTATATCATTTAGAGTTGATCTATTTTACTTGTATTGAGTTTTTATCTGTTGAACTTGAAAACATGCCTACATTTCTGTACTGTTAAATTCTATATTGAACTGTACCTGCTGAGCTCGTCACTACTTTCAGTGCAATAGTTAGTCTTGTTACTTACTGAGTTTGTTGTACTCACGCTACACCCTGCAATTCGTGTGCAGATCCAGGTGTTACCAGCCACGGTTGGTGTTGATTATCTGAGCAGCTTGATCATTCGGAGATTTCGAGGTAGCTACCCGACGTTCGCAGACCTTAACTCTCCCCCCTATCTTTCAGCTTTATGTATTTAGTTTCAGTTTTTTTTTCATAGACAATAATTTCATACTTGTGTTGTATAGACGCTCATGTACTCAATGATACCCTGGTTGTGGGAACTTTCGTATTGAGTTTTGACTTTCTATCCAGCTTATGAAAGCTTTAATTACTTAAAACTGTGTTATTTCATTTTTTCACTTAAAAGAGTTGGAAATGTTTTGACGTGTCGGCTTGCCTAGTACCACGTTAGGCGCCATAACGACAGGCTAAGTTTTGGGTCGTGATGAGCTCGTACTAAAAACATGGTCATCAGCTGCAACAACGATGCCTCCATCAACGACGTTAAATTCACCACCACTCACAAACTCAAATGATCTATCACCTGCAAACGGTATGACGGACTCGAAGAAAGTATCATCTTCGACGAGTTGGATGCAGACGGTTTGACTTTCCCTCATAATGATGCTCTCATCATTACTTTGCGCATTTTAGATACTGATGTCAAACGTATCATGGTAGACGATGAAAGTGGAGCGTGCATTATCCATCCCCGAGTCCTCACCCGGATGAGACTCGAAGATAGTGCCACGTTGTATCACACTAATAGGTTTTAATAATGCAGCTAAACGTACATCGGGAGAAATTACACTCCCTGTCTTGGTCGGAGGCGTAACACTGGAGACAACATTCCACATCATGGACCAGGCCACCGCATACAATGCATAGTAGGACGACCATGGATATATCCCATGAGAGCCATCCCCTCTAGCCTATACCAAGTAATCAAATTCCCAACACCTTGGGGGATATTCAGCATACGAGGAGAAAAATGCACATCCTGTGAGTGCTACTGCATCGCCTTAGACGGCACGACAACCCAATAGAAAAAAGACAAGGAAAAAGAGGCATAGCAATCAATATGGCCGAGGTCGACACATGAAGAGACAAGGGACGTCATCATGGATCCCAAAATGGTTGAAGCCGCGGACTCGACTGTAAAGGACCTCGACCTCGTTCAATTAGACCCCAACGACTGCAACAAAAAGGCCTACATCGGCTGCAAACTCCGAGAACCAGGTAAATTCAGTTAATTCTTAATAACTAATGCAGATTTGTTTGCCTTCAGCCATGTAGATATGCCAGGAATCCCTAAGGAGATCACCATACACAAACTAAACGCTAACCCATTCTAGCCCCCTGTAAGGCAAGTCAGACGTAAATTCACTCCCACCATCAACGATGCCGTCCATGAGGAGGTGCAGAAACTATTGGAAAATGACTCCATTAGGGAGCCGAAGTACCCCAAATGGATCGCCAACATAGTGATGGTCAAAAAGAAAAATGGGAAAATGGCGGATGCGCGTAGCTTTCACGAACTTGAACAAAGCATGTCTGAAGGATTCGTTCCCGTAACCACAAATCGACCAAATTATCGATGCAACGGCCGGGCATGAGTTGTTGAGGTTTTTTAGACACATACTCAAGCTATTACCAGATATTTATGGAAGAAGAGGACCAGGATAAATCCACGTTCATCACCACCGAGGAACATATTGATATAGGGTCATGCCATTTGGGTTGAAGAACACAGGGCCTACATATCAAAGATTGGTCACAAAATTTTTTGAAGATCAACTCGGCAAGACCATGTAAGTATACATCGATGACATGCTGGTCAAATCCGTAAAGGCTGAGGACCATATCGACCATTTGAAGGAATCTTTTGACATACTAAGAGTACGGAATAAAACTAAACTTGGAGAAATGCATGTTTGGCGTACCCTCTAGGAAGTTCTTAGGCTTCTTATTGTCACAGCGGGGACCGAGGTTAACCCAGACCAAATCAAAGCAATCGAAGGGATACCGGAGCTCCTGACTACCAAGAAGCAAGTCCAAAGGTTGACTGGTCGAATCGCCGCCTTATCGAGATTCATCTCGCAGTCATCTGACATATGTCATAGATTTTTTGGCGTACTAAAAAAGGACAATGGCCAAGTGAACACCCGAGTGCGTACAAGCTCTACGAGAATTGAAGACGTATCTTTCATCACCACCTCTACTCTCAAAGTCCGAACCCGGGGAACATCTCCTCGTCTACATGGTCGTCTCCGTAGTAGCAATAAGTGTAGTCGTGATTTGAGAAACTAAAGATATGCAATCTCCCATTTATTACATTAGCAAAACACTCATCGACGCCGAGACTAGGTACCCGTACCTCGAGAAACTGGCCCTGGCACTAGTCATAGCTTCACAAAAGCTTAGACACTATTTCCAATACCACCCTATCTCGGTCGTTACCACTATTCCCCTAAGAGGCACTTTACATAAACCCGAGCTATCGAGAAGGCTGGCCAAGTGGGTCATCGAGCTAAGCAAGTACGATATCACGTATAAGCCACGAATAGCGATAAAATTGCAAGTGCTCGCCGACTTCATCGCAGACTTCACTGCAAATATAATGCCTAAAGTCGGGAAGGAAGTCGTCAAAGCTTCTCTCCAAACACAAGACTTCAGGGTCCTATACACGGACGGTGCATCCAATGCCTTCGGATCTGGACTGGGACTCGTATTTGAGGTCTCTACTAGCAAAGTAATTCACCAGTCCATAAGATGCCCAGATTTGACTAACAACAAGGTCGAGTATGAGGTCGTAATTACAGGATTGAGGCTAGCACTCAAGTGTGGGGCAAAGCGGTTAAAACTCCACTGTGATTCCTAATTCGTAGTCAACCAAGTCACAAGGACTTTCCAAATCAAAGAACAAAGGTTGCAAAAAATATCAGACCGAGATCTGTAAGATGCTTCTTGAATTCGACGATTTCCAGCTGGACCGGATCCTGCGTGCACAAAATGTTGAAGCAGACGGCCTCGCCAAATTAGCCGCAACTACCAAAAGCATCACGACCAGGGATAAAAGTGTAGTCCACCTCCTCAACTCATCGCTAGACCAAATTGAGGTAAAATCTGTAAGCTTAACTTGGGATTGGAGCAATCGTATTATCGCCTATTTGCAGGACGGCGGACTCCCAAGCGACAAAAAAGAAGCCGAGAAACTAAGAATGCAAGTAGCCAGATACAATCTTCTCCGCAACGACTTGTACAAGAGGACATACGGAGGCTCTCTGGCGAAATGTTTGGGCTGAAAACCAAACCCAGCGCATCCTCGAAGAAGTCCATGAAGGCCACTGCGGTGCTCACTCCGACAATCGAACACTCACCAGTTGCCTCATACGAGCAGGACACTATTGGCCCACCATGAAAAAGGATGCCTCAAAATTTGTGAAGAAATGCGAACAATGTCAGAAATATGCTCCAATAATTCACAAAGTAGACGAACATCTCCACCCAGTCACCTCTCTGTGGCCATTCATCAAGTGGGGAATGGACATCGTGGGCCCCCACCCAACAGGGTGAGGTATTGTGCGATTCCTTTTTGTTTTAACTGTCTATTTCTCTAAATGGGTGGAAGCAGGAGCATTCGCCCAAATACATGAATAAGAGGTAATTACCTTTATATGGAGAAATACCATCTGCCTATCCGACCTACCCTAGGAGATCAGCTGCGACAGCGGACCCTAGTTCACAGGAAGGAAAACTGTCGAATTCTTCGAGAAATGGCATATTAAGAGGATACTTTCAACCCCGTATCACCCGGTGGGTAACAGACATGTGGAATCCTCCAACAAGTCCATATTAAACACCATGAAGAAAAAGCTCGAAGACGCCAAGGGACTGTGGCTGGAGATACTCCCAGAAGTATAACGGGCATATACAACTACCCCTAAGACGAGCATAGGAGAGACACCCTACTCTTTGGTCTATGGGACCGAAGCAGTCATGCCAGTCAAAATCGGAGAACCCAGCCTAAGGTATTCCCATGAAAGTGGTGCTAGTAATGATGAGAGTAGAAGGAAGGAACTCGATGAAATCGACGAACGAAGAGATATGGCATACATAAGAATGGTCGCCCAGAAACAGCAAGAAAAACGTGTACAACAAGAAAGCAAAGGTTCGGCCACTAAAAGTTGGGCACGACGTACTTAAAGCCAAAACTCAAGCGAGCAAAGACCCACGAGAAGGCAAACTGGGAAAAAAAATAGGTTGACCTGTACAAAATTACAGCCATAGCAAACAAGGATTCATTCCAATGAGAGACAACAAGGAAAGCAATTACCAAACAATTGGAACATCAACCACTTCAAATACTTCAACTTCTAAAAGGAAGAAGTGCCCCCAAGTCGTACTCTTTTTCCCTCACTTGAGTTTTGTCCCATTAAGGTATTCTCAAGGAGGTTTTTAACGAGGCGACAAAGAGGACACTTCGAGACGAAGTGTGCGAGGGATGGGCTATTTTTTTTTCTTTCATTGACCGACTCCTCAATACTCTCTAAGTCAAACAATGAGGACTAGATAGACTGGGAATGGGATTGGAACGCCAGCCAACGCCCAAAATCTGTAACTTTCTCCAATCATGTAACTAGAGCAACAACGTCAAAGTAATAAGAAACTTACATTTATCAGAACACCTTTTGTGTTACGGTTAAGTTCGACCCAGGTCGAACAACACCTTTTGGCCCTCGACCGTATTTTAATAGAAGGTTAAGTTTGACCAAGTTCGAACAACACCGATAGGCCCTCGGCCACGATTTAATAAAAGGTTAAGTTCGACCAAGTTTGAACAACACCTATTGTCCCTCGGCCGCGATTTAATAAAAGGTTAAGTTCGACCATGTTCAAACAACAACTATCGGCCCTCAGCCACGATTTAATAAAATGTTGTATACGACCAAGTTCGAACAATACCTATCGGCCTTCGGCCGCGATTTAATAAAAGGTTAAGTTCGACCCAGCTCGAACAATACTTTTCGGACCTCGAGTGCATTTTAGTAAAAGATTAAGTTCGGCCAAGTTCGAACAACACCTGTGGGCCCTTGATCGTGATTTAATAAAGATTATATTCGACCAAGTTCGGACAACACTTATCGACCCTCGGCCACGATTTAATAAAAGGTTAAGTTCGATCTAGCTAGAACAACACTTTTCGGCCCTCGGCCGCATTTTAATAAAAGGTTAAGTTTGACCGAGTTCAAAAATTACCTATCGGCCCTCGGCCGCGAGTTAACAAAAGGTTAATATCGACCATGTTCTTGTAACACCTACCGCGCTCAGCCACTACTAGGCAAAAGACCAAAATCAACTAAGTTCAAACAACACCTATCAGCCAAATCTAAATAAAGAGGCACATCCAACCTATATAAATAAAGGGCAGATACGACCCATAAATATTCGTCAACAAGGCTACGACCAACTAGAGGACAACGACAATAGAAAAAGCATAAATCATAATAAGCAAACAAAAAAAATAAAGCACACAAGTGCGAAAACAAGTGACATGTATGGAAAAAGGCGCATAAAACAACTTAAACATTCATATACAAATTAAGAGTTCATTACAAGGGCTCTTAAAGACGCCGGCAAAAATACACAAAAAAGGTCTAAGAGAAAGACTATTGGCCCTCGCCATCACGGCCCTCTATGACCTCCCCTGGCATCCTCGCCACCTTCGCCCTGAGGATAAGTGGTATCATACCAGGCGTCCTCCTCCAGCCGGTCTACACCCTCTTCCCCATCCTCCTCGTCAGGTTGAGGAGTAGCGGGATCATATCCATAAGCGACTCGAGCTTCACGAGCCTTAACCTGGGCATCCTCAAAGGTAGCCTCAGGAACTGAGCCCGTTGCATGCAAGTCCCGAAACATATCTAACCGGGCATCGGCATAGATCCATTCTTCGTATAACTCCGGAGGTACACAGAGAAAATCAGAAGTGTTGGAAGAGGACAGCCGTGCAAGTAGTTGAGCCTTCTCGGCCTCTAGAGCGGTCACTCGATCGTGAAGGACGAACTTTTCTTTCTCCAGATCCCTGATACTCTCCTCGAGCCGGTCTTCCTTAGCTCTCACCATCGATTGATCATTTTCTCGCTCGGCTCGAAGAGTCTTATTCGCCAACTCGAACATCTCCGCCTTCCTCCGAGCGTCCAAACGAGAGGACTCCGCCTTCTCAAGTTCCTCTTGTTTCTCGAAAATCTCGCCGCTAAGGGCCTCCAACTGAAACCGGTACTCTTCAAGTTGCCCTTGCAATTCAACCACTTGAGCTTGAAGATCATTGCACTGGGCTTCTATGCCCTTTCTAACCTCGAGCTCCTCTTCCTTACTTCTCAATGTCCCCTCGAGGACGTTACACTTCTCTATGGCCTGCACCAGCTCCTCGTCCCTCTTTTTTCAGATCTTCCCTCAAGTCCCGCATATCGCCGCCCTCACAAAACCAACTGCGGAGATCCTGATACTTGCCACGGTACTCGAGGTATTTATATTTCGGCTTCACAAACATCTCTTCACTCCCTTTTCTTCCTCCAAGCGCTCTCAATTTCTAAAATCACCATCCGGTCGCACAAAAAGAAGAGAAAAAGGTTAGAATTTTGAATACTCTAAAAAGTAGGAAAAAGTTCGTATAACAAACACTCATCCTAAGGGAAAGGCCAACAATGCTCCTCGACAAGGTACCATCATTTATCTCCTTAAGGGTCTTACCCTCAACATCAGAACAGAGAGGAACGAGGGCAAGGACTACCTCCTTAGTGTCCACCAACAAGTCACGATTCATAGGGATCGTGATAGTCCTCGAACCCCCCTCTAACCTCACCTCGAGCTGAGTAAGCCCCTCTTCAATCATTCTCAGGTCGTCCGCATCAACATCGGAACCTGACTCGTCGCCCTTCTTCAGCAATACCTTTTCCCTTATCATCGGCAGGCAAAGAAGTATCTACAGCTATCCGAGAGGATGAAGCCTTCTCTCGCTGCAAAAAGGTCAAGGACTCCAGCAGCCGATCCTTCGGTCTTCGTCCCCTCGGAATGAAAAGACACACCTACATCAGCTTCCACCAGCCTCGGAGCCTTGAGACTCGGTTCAACATGATCGCTCACAAGAATCGTAGCTGTCTCATGCGACGAAAAGTCCTCTTCCTGTGCATCAACGGCGAGAGTGACCCCGTCACCCACATCCACAGACCTCCTCTTTCGAGGTTGAAGATGTCTGTCATTGGGCAAATGCTCATTGTCCTCGTCAATCAGTGAATATAAAGGAGAAGCAAAAGTCTCAATGGCCGGAGCAGAAACGGAGGCGGAAGAGGCGATGGAATTGGAACAAATTTAGGAGCAGTCGTAGCCAAGGCAGAGGTGGAGACTGAAGGTGTAGTGGCCCTCCTCTTTCGGAACGAGGGCGTGGGAGATCTCGACCTCTTCGTAGACCCCCTAGCCGAAGCAAAAGAAAAACGAGAAAGGAAGAAATCAACAAAGATAACAGACATAGGCGAAGAAACCACGGTGTCAACAGTAGGGAATAGGTTACCTGCCGAGGGAAGAGATGGCCTAAATCTCTGAGAAAAACTCGACTAATCACGTATACGTGCTATATGATGAAGAATCTGTCTAACCCAATCGGCAATGTGGGTCACCATCTGGAAAGGTAGAGCAGTAGCTGCAAAAAGGGAAAAGCCGATTAACCGACCCACAGTAAGGAAAACATTAGAAACAAAATATATATATAAATAGATACGAGCACTTACGAGTAGGGTTCCAAGCCTCAGGGAAGCCTGCAGCGGCGAACACTACGGCCTCGGTCCTGACAAAGAAATAGTCAAGCCAGAAATGATGACTAGCCTTGTTATCTATCCTCACCACCAAAAACTCCCCCCCCCCCCAACCGTGGTGAAGATTCAGTGACGTCCATCAATAGAAATGGGTGGCGAAGAGATGGATCAGGTGGCGCACTGATATGTCAACATCGACTAATTCGGCAAATTTCGTCAACATCATGACCACCTTGAAGATATAAGGGGCGAACTGTGCCGGGCATACTTTGTAATAGCGGCATAACTCTTCTATCAACGACGACAAAGGGAACGAATATCCGATTAATAATGGATATGTGTAAAGGGCGCAGAAGCGGGGACAATGAACTCGTACCTTGTTGTCTCCCCCAGGGACCAAGTCCATGTGATCAGTTAGGCCGAGCCTAGCCTTGAATTCGATTAATTGCTCAACTGTCATTGTAGATTTAAACCTCCCTGTCACCACTTCCGTCGCCTTGTGGAAGTCGGGTTTAGCATCAGGATATCGAGGTACGATCTCCTCTACGGTAGGTAGGGTTTCCTCATCAACAACAGCTCTGCCGTCTTCCCTGGTCAGGAAAACAATATCTAGAGGGATGGTATGATCTTCCATATGGATGTTTGATGGGAGGTCCGACATTGTTGTGGAAAGAGATAGAGAAGCAAAGAAAACAACATAGGGGTAAAAGGGTTTTGCAAAGAAGAAGAAGAAGAAGCTCTGCTTATGAAGTAGAAGGAGTGGGAAAGTTTCAAATCAAGGAACCACCCCCTATTTATAAGACTTGGGGGAACCAGAATCGAAACGGCAGGCCATGATTAGCACGGAGATCGAAATGGCAGAACCATTCAAGGGTCACATGTGAATCGATGCAACGCATCGGGAAAAGGACCCATCATAAGGCTTGACATCATGAGTCACTCTTTCTCCTAAACCCGATGGCTCCAACAGATTTTCCGGGAAATTCAAAGTATACAAAATGTGTGTCCCTCAGAGAGCCACGTTGCCTAAAAGTTACGACGATCACGATCTATATAGCAAGCTCGGTAAGCTCGACCACAAACGGCATTATCCACTCATCGACCTCACTTGCGAGGACGACCTCGATAAGTGGAGGGACTAATTGTATCGGCCAAAAAATATCTTTGATATAGGCAAGCCATATCAGCACCATGATAGCCTTCATCGGCTACCACATGCTATCGGTAAGGTCACCACAAAGATCTGCCCCAGGTCAAAGTAGCCTCAAAGCGATGAAGGGTGCGGTCGAAGAGTCAAAAAAGATCAAGGTCGTGAAGTCATCGTAGTTCAAGGTCGAGGTCGAGTATGTTAGACAGAGTTATAACGGCTAGTTTTAAGATAGGACACAAAATATTCTCTACACATGTACTATTAGGTTTCTAGGAACATGTTCCCTATAAATAGAAAGAGACACAATGATAGGGGACATGACATATTCATTTGTAAAGAAACACATTGACTTTATAGAGAGAATATGGTCCTATTGCAAGCATACAAAAATAACCTTTTTACTAAGATTCTTGTCTAGCATTTCCGTTGGATTCAAGAACAACCCGAGTGTTCAAAAGCTTATCAAATATAAATAGTTTCTGACGTGGACTATAAGTAAAAAATGCCTTTAAGAAAAGCTTTAATTTTCTAACCATTTATTATAAAAAAAATTAATCAGGAGTGGCGTGTATTTAAGTTGATTTCGGTTTTGGAAACTACTACAACAGCATATTCATATAATCCCACAAGTGGGACTTGAGACATTATTTCTACCTTGTAAAGGTAGAGAGACTGTTATGGATAGACTTTCGGCTTAAGAAAAGCATAACCACAACGGTTAAGATAAAGAAATACGGCAAAAGAAATTCTATATAAAGGGAAGCAGTAACCACACGCGTCAAATAGTATTAGAAATTCAAGAATAGGAAATATGAGAATACACTAGTACTAGGTACAGAAAAGCAATACAGATACGAAAAAGAATTATACTCTACTACTATAAACTTACTATCCTAATCCTCGATCTCCACACCCTCCTATCAAGGATCGTGTCATCGGCAAGCTAAAAATATGTCAAATCATGTCTAATCACCTCCCTTTAATACTTCTCGGACTACCTCTATCTCTCCTTGGCCCCATCATAGTCAACCTCTCACACCTCATCACCGGGTACTCTTCACATTTCGAACTATCTCAACCTTGCTTCCCGCATCTTGTGTATCACGAAGATCACTCGCACCTTGTCCCGAATATCTTCATTTCTAATCATATCTTTCCTAATATGCCATACACCCATCTCAGCATTCTTATTTCTGCTATTTTTATCTTCTGAACAAGAAAAATTTTGACCGGTCAATACTTGCCCAATACAACATAATTAATCTAACAACCACTTTAAAAACTTACCTTTTGAGTCGGAGCGCACTTGTACCTTTTCGCCCTTTCTTTTCCCTTAAGAAAAAAAGGTTTATAACTTCCTATTGGGGGAAAAAAGGAAGACAATAGTCATACTTGGATTCCAACAAATGAAACCAATAACTCACATAGTGAGTGTATTGTGTGTGTACATTCTTGTCGTGTTTACAGAAAAAGTCTGAACAATCACTCTCAATTCTCTAGTCTTCTCCAGTCTTTTCTTAGCACTTCTCAGATCTCTATTACAAAACCAACGGTCATATTCTCAGTCTTTTTATTTTCTCAGTCTCTATTCATTTACTACCAATTCTTCAAATTTATATAACCGTTTCTTAAACGGCTATTACCTCTTTATTTACATTTCGTTCCCTTTCACAATTCCTGTAACCGAACAAAAAAAATGTCTCCCAAATTCTCATTTTCACTCCTTCTATTCTCTCTAATCTCCACCCTCTGTGCTGCCAACGGCGGCGGCGGCGGCGGAGGGGGTACGGTTGAGTTGTGGTGTGTGGCAAAGAACAACGCAGAGGATGCTGCACTTCAGTCGGCGATTGATTGGGCTTGTGGGCCTGGAGGTGCTAATTGTGGGCCTATTCAACCCGGTGGACCTTGCTATGATGCTTCCGACATACAGAGAACGGCGTCGTATGTTTTCAATGATTACTTCCTCAGGCATGGTATGACTCAGGATGCTTGTAATTTCGATAACACCGCTGCTCTCATTTCTCTAAATCCCAGTGAGTACTTTACTTTTGATCTTTCATTTCCGTATACTTTCGTTACTGAAATTGTGATTTAATTTGTTTTTCTGATTTCTGTTTTTGTTGTATAAACTTTTTTCAGGTCACGGTGGATGTAAATTTCCAAGGTAACTGTTGCTACTTGTTAGTTGTGCTAAAAGATCTTACTTTGACTTAAATGATTACGACAAATTAGATACTCTATATGGTAGTGATAATTAATCATTGAGCAAAAAGAAACCGAGGAGGAAAGGAATTGTTTGATTTAGTCCGTGCAGCGGTGATTGTGCCAGTAGAAATTACTTACTAGTCTTAGAGTCTATTACAACAGCAACAACGCCTCAATCCCTAGCTAGTTAAGGTCGGCGACATGAATCATCATTCTCAGTATCACTTCGACCTGTTTCATTTAAGTATTTTGTTTTTCTTTTTCTCACTAAAAATGTTGGTACTCTGTGAATTAGTCGTAGTATACTCCTAAACCTGATGAGTGAAACTAAAGAATAAAATAAGAAGGTTTTTTTATGGTAACTAATCACTTTAAAATGGGAAATGGAATAGAATAAGAAATATCAAATTAGAGATGATTTTGAATTTCCCTTTACCTTTTCATAAAATAAAAAAAAGAGATGATTTTGAATTTGATTCATGTTTAAGGATGCCATATGAAATTTGGGAATAAGAAATGAATAAAATTTGCAATATGCTTTGAAGTTATTCCTCTTGGCTCTGCTGTTGATCTATATAGGCCTCATTAAGTGGAAATTATGTTAAGAGTATAACATGAGAGCTTTGTTTGGTTGGTTTCTTTGGCTATGTTGACGTGGTGCTTAATTTTGCTGGATAGGATCAGAAAGAATGTATTAATCTTCTTCTTATTAATCCAGTTGAATAGGATAAAACACTACATATATCGCAAGTTTTTTCACATTTATCTGTAGGATTTTCACAAACCATTGGAAAAGTGTGTATCCTCTCTGTAGTATTTTGGTGTTGCTTTATGATCTCCGGTATGGACTTCAGTTTTTGAGGTAACTATCTTTGTGCATCGTTATGCAGCAAAAATACGAGTGGAAGTTTAAATGGGTCAACAAATGTGGGATTAGGTCCGGCTTCAGAAGATTTGAGTTGCAACAGTTATATTCCCAGGAGGTGGATCTATATCTTGATGGCAATCAATTTGCTGTTTTCAAGTCTGCTGATTTTGTGACAACGAATCTAGTCTCAGTCCCACTGTATGTAGTGTAGTGTAAACAGTTTTGTTGGGCAGCTTTAGAGCGGCTGCAGGTATTTGATGTTGGTTCCACGGGCTCTCCATAATCATAGAGGCCAGAACTGAAGAAATATCCTAAAAATATGTCTCTTTATTATTTGTTACTCAAGATGTGGTATGCAATTCTAACTTTAGAGATTGCAATTAGAACTTTCTCCTTGATTGCAAGTGGGAACTACCATTGTAAATCTGAGCATTCATCTTTATAATGAGTTGCTAGCTGTTCTACCTTTTGGTTCTTATCTGAGTCTTGGATTGGATTACGGGTGGATCGGACTTGTCATTCCAGTTATTTAGGGGTCATTTGATAGGGTGTATAAGAATAATACTAAATAAGGTGTATTAGTTATGTTAGATTTAGCTATGCTAGGATTAGTTATGCCGAAATTATTTCTTATCCACTGTTTGGTTGGTGTATTAAAAATAACATGCATTGCATTGGGGTGTATACATACTTATCCATGTAATAAGAATTATGATATTACTAATGCCATGGTTTGCTATATATTAGTTATAATACATATATTAGTTATACATAGGTCAAAAAATACTAAAAAACAAGAGATTAATAATACCAAAGTTAATACACCTTAATACATCCTACCCAACGACCTCTTAAAGCTTAATCCCAATGAGACGTAACTGTACGTGCATGGCTGAGGTGCATCTTTTTTTATAATAAACTGTGTCAACATCTCACTAAAAAAATGAGTAACATCAGAATTTCTTTGTTGAAATGAAATTCATGGGTCAACTGATCGTACAAAACTGGGCTGCAACTATATGTGGACCTAGAAAGCTGCAGTGTCCCCAGAAGGGCTTATTTGTCTAAGTGAACCTTTTTGTTTATTGGACTAACCTCGGATTAGGTTTGGTGGATTTCATGTGCCTGAAATTGTTTCAAGGTGAAGCCATTACTATGACCTCAAGATCTGTTACTATAACAAAAGAGTACTTTGGGTCGCATCTAAGGTGGTATTCAGCGGCGGAGCCACCTTATATTAAAGGGTGTCAATTACACTATATGTTGACTCTCTTTAGTATAGTGATTCTATCCCTCCCCTACGTTTTCTTTTTCCTTTCACCCAGAAGAAGCGAAAGGCCGGAATTAATTACTAGTTAACAGAGTAAACCATAAAATAATTTGGCAAAATAAAATGTTGCGGAGACAGGATTTGAACCCGTGACCTCAAGGTTATGAGCCTTGCGAGCTACCAAACTGCTCTACCCCACACCGAAAATAAGAACTGAAAACTAATATATAAACAAGGATTAAATGTGCCCCTCCACCCTATCTGTACAAATAGAATAGCCCATTTATACAAAATGGTAAAGGGACTTCTATGATCATCGACCATAGAAATAGAAATGAAGTGTGAATCCTTACCAACTTGATCTTATTGCTCCTGGCAACAAACATGCATGAACCATTTCACGAAGTATGTGTCCGGATAGTCCAAAGTCTCGATAGTTAGCTCTCGTCCTTCTGGTCAAAAAACAACGTCGATGAAG
>MCJB01035516.1:0-7500 GCA_002018475.1 Nicotiana obtusifolia | reverse complement strand
AAAATTACACTATTTAGCTAGGTTAAAATTTTATTTTTATGTATATATACTATATGTTTTCCTTATTCTCTTTGTTTACTTTTTTTATATTTTGACTGCGCCACTAGTGGTATTAAGATTCTTGGATAAGAAAGATCAACCTTGAGTAAGTTTCAGCTGATTCTCGTTAGTGTTCTGACAAGGACCGGTAGCAACAGAGTATTACAGCTGCTCAAAATATCTCCTGTTGGATAACGTATAATATCCTGGGAATACTTGCAACATTTTCGCTGCAATGCTTCCACCTATCCCCGGAATCATTAAGCTGCAACTCTCCCCAAAGTTTAGGATATTCTGTTTTTGAGTTAATGAAGTTCAAGCAAGGAAGAAAAGTTAGAAAAAAATTCAGAACTCTTATCGATGTACAATAACAACACCAATTTAGTGGAATCCCACAAGTGGAATCTGAGGAGGGTAATATGTATGCAGACCTTACTTCTATCTTGGAGGGCAGAGAAATTATTTCTAAAAGACCTTCGGCTCGAGAGGAAGAATAGAAACAAGTAAATAACAACAACAGAACTCTTATTGAAGTGATTTAGATAATCTTTCAAAATAAAACTTATCATGGAAAACTCTATTTGAACATTGGAAGTAGGTAAATGACACCAGTAACTTTGTGTTCAATTGTAAAGAACATATATAGCTCAAAATTAACTTAAAATTACTACCTCCATATTAAGGACCTATTATAAGTACTAGACCAGCTACCTGAAATAGGTAATAGTAATAACTATGTATTGAATTTCGATTATGATCAATCTTTGTGTACCAATGTTTATTCTACCAACACTCAAATTGGAAAAACTTGTTCAACGGTTGGACAATAGACTCTGTTTTTCTTAATATCTGACTTTGGAAGATGAAGCCGGCCGCTTTTGAACAAATTTTAGTATGCCTTGCCTCTTGAATAAAATACTGCTTCAGGTCAATGGTTGATAAAATACGCAAAGCATGCGATCAGTATATATATTTAAAGGGATCAGCCTCACCTAATTCTTGGTTTCTCTTAAATCAATATGACTAATTATCACGTTCATCTTTAGGTTACCAAATACCATAGTCTTTTCTTGGACCTCAGCAAATCATAATCACCTTAGTTAATCCAGTATTTCCCCTTTATGCACCAAGTGAAGTGATAGTCTTTCAATGAACTTCCAATGTGCTGTAGGATTTAACTTACTCACCGACAAATAAATGGATAAGATGTTACTTGTCTTATTCTTGAGATAACTAATTAAGTGATCTAATAATATAAAAAAACTTTCTGACTATATAAAAGTGAAACTCAGTAATATATGATATACACAAACGTATAAGGTAACCAAAATTTTCTTTCAGATTAAAATGTACTGTTGGAAAAAGAACTGTAGAACACTGTAGCCGGAGTAATATATCATCTATTTTTGTCATGTACTTTGTGTGTGTATACAAGAAAGCTACGGGACAGAGCTATTACCAAGTCTAAGAAGTGAAGCCACGGAGTTTCGAATTTGAACAAAAAATAAACATCAAAATTCATACCTAATGCACTATAATCACTGTCTCTCAAGATCAACATTTATACCATCTTCTTCACCACAAGATTGAACAGCTTGAAGTCGTCTTGATGATATTTCCCTGCTAAGCATTCTCCTAAACGAGCTTAATCTCGAACTTGGTCCACTAATTTTAGCTAATGATGATGATGAAGGCTGTGTTAATCCGCTATCTGAACTACCTTCAATATTTATAGCTACAAAGGAATCACCACCCTCGAGCGGCGGCGCAGAAGGTGAAGTACGGCCTATAATGCCCTCTCGGGGTTCCGGCAATAACCGGGGCTCCGCCTCAGTCCGGCAAATTGGACAAGTTGATTGAGAAACCAACCATTTATCAATACACTCTGAATGGAAAATGTGGTTGCAATTAGGCAAAGTCCTAGCCGTTTCACCATCTTCAAGAACGCTCAAACAAATCGTGCACTCAATCGAATTATTTTCTTTAGCACCATCCGCAAGATCAGTATTTTGCTTGAAAGTAAATATAGGAAGCGAAGCTATAATGGACGGTTCGAGTCCTTGTTTGAGTGGCTCGACTTGGGCCGCGCTTAATTGTCGAAGCGCCTCCCGTTGTCGAGCTTGGCGTTTAAGCACACACCTTGCGTATATATGAAGGAGGCTAACGAAGAAAATAACTATAGATAATGAAATGATGGCTGTTAACATGATCTTGCTGTTAAGATCATATTTATTTGTTTTGCGGTGATCAAAAAATGGGTGATCATCATCGTCAAAGCCCATGATGTTGTTTGCTGTGAGGAGAGTAGGAGAAGGGGTGGCTGTTACAATATTATAGGAGTGGTTCTATGTTTGGTTAAGACAATTTCAAGAACTAGTTTTTAAAAGGTTAGTCTTGGTTTGGTTAATACTATAGACAATGAAAGAAAACAAACCATGTATTGTATACGAAGAAGTACTTATTTTTCAATGGGATTGACTTGTTGAATATTGACCTTCTTTTTGGAAGAAATCTTGCAAACTAAAAAGTGAAAGGGGTATAAGATTTTTTCATTCACTCGTAAATTTTGAATCTTAACTACAAGAAATAGTCAGCACCTCTATTATAATATTATAAATCCCACTTTGAGTAGAACTAGAAAACCTATTTTCATATGAATTTTGCTAAAAATTCTATATGAACACGAATTAAAGAAACTAGCAAATATTGAATCATAAATAATTTAAATTTTCTAATCTTATTTAATTTAAAAATTAGTAAATATTAAATCCTAAACAATTTATATTATTTACTTTTGGTTTAAGTCCTGCCCTAGAAAACTTAGTTTTATTTAATTATTTAATAATGATGGTGTCATATTTTGGGGTGGGTTTCTAGTATAGGGGCCCATTGCTCCAAATGTCATTATTATTTCTCTGTTTCTCAGAAAATTAGTAAAGTATTAACGAAGTTTGTTGAATCATTGACATGTAATGCTTAAACGGCACAGTAATTACTTTATTTTTTCGAAATAGAGAAAACTCTAGTTGGTGAATTATGAATTATTATTTTTGGCCAGCATTATCCTTTGAAATTATACATCTCATTTTCTCCTTTAATTTTGGTTTTAAACTTCAATACCTTTTTCTTTTCTTTCTATAAGAGTCACTTTTCCAGTAGAAAATTGTTACAATAAAATTGATGCTTTTAATATGTTACTTGTATAATTGCATTTATATGCTATTAAAGTTCAATTAATTATTTTCTCAAAACTTTCTCTCTATTTATTCACTGAAGTTGCATCTAAAAGTTCTTGAAAACTGAAATAAAACTTAGAAGTATTTTAATTGTAAAAAATGAAGACATACTTAAAAAATTTGGAACCAAAATTTTATTGAGCTCAAGTGGATTTTATAAATATAGTTCAAAAATATAATAGAAGTATCGTCATGTTCAGAGAAAAAATTAAGACGCGAATATGAATTTACTCAATTATTTTCGACTTGCTCTTATTTTGTCCTAATTCACATGTTACTTTACCAAATCTAACTTTCCCTTTAGATGAAAGAAGAGCCAGCACTTTCAACTTTGACCTAAACTACTTTCTTTTTTAAAGGAGTATCAAATTTCTTGCCAGTAGGTAATACCTAGTGATGGACCATATCTTCTTTAATGTGTGTTGATACCAAGGAAAATGTTTTCCTCAAAATATAATTTTGAGAAAATATTTTTGTTAGAAAATATTATTAATATTTATATGGTTTTTTAGGTAAGTAAAAGTAACTTTACAAAATATTTATTAAGAATTAATAATATTGTCTAATAATTTGATAATAGTTCACATTGAAAATTTCATGAAATATTGGGCATTAGACGATTGATAATAATGTCTATGTGTTGGTTGAAGCAAATAATATAAAGTAAGAGTCCAATATTTAATTTGTCAAAAAAAATATTTTCTCAACAATGTTTTCGATAACTAAACAAAAAAAAAAAAACAATTTCATCGTTAAAAATATTTATTTGGAAAATATTTTCATCGTACCAGACAAACGAAGAAGAGTTTTAACCATGCAATGTATTTTCTAATCTCAACCTAATTGATAACAAAAAAAGTGCAAGTAAATGCAAATATAGTTTATCTTACAATTTATTGCATATTTCCTCTGTTAGACTTCAACTGGTTTACGTCTGTCCTAAATTATTTTGAAATTTATCTATTTTCTTAATCAGGAAATTGCTTTAACTCTTACATTAATAGTCGTGCCTTCCTATTATTTATTGACTTCCAAATTAACTGTCTTAACTTTTCACTGTTTTTGACATTTTTATAGTACTTATTTTGTTTAAATTAAAATTTAAGATAATATATGGCAAGACACAACAACTATCACCCAAGTTCCTCTTTGCAGAAAAATGACCAGTAAGAGAAATCTCTTACATGACGTAAACAGGTATTCTTTGTTTCATTACGTTAATATTTTCTGTTATAACCAAATAAAATTGATGGCGTAACAATTTGGAAATTATTAAGAAGCTTCCCTCTTTTGAAAATCGTTGCTCGATTTGACCAAGAAAAAAGGTTTCGTCTTCACGTCATAAACTTGTACTTCACGTTGGATGCAGCAAATTCTGGCTGTTAAGTCATAGCAGCAGACTTTTTAGCAAATCTGACCCATAATTTTTTTTGTCAGACTTTGAAAGACTTTCTTTGTTAAGGCCCCTCAAAGGGTTTTGAAATTTCTTTGTATCTTGATGTTTATTTATTTTATAAGAAACATGTCAAGAATTTCAACTCTTTAGTGTGCTTACCTTGTCATTTTCCATGATCACACTACCAGCTAAACTCGTCCAAATTTTTTTCCTTTATCGTAGTAAAAGCTTATGCCAACAGCGGAAGTCGGTTTACAAATTGCCAAAATTAGTGCAGTATGTGAATTGACAATACACAATGGGAAAAAAAAGAAGAAAAATTCCACACTATCGTTTGTATCAAGCACAAGAAAATTACTTAGCTTATTCATAATTAAATAGCATGTAGTTTTATTTTTTTACGATTCATATGGTTAAATTACTTGATTCCATGTGAACACTAGACACAAACACAGAATTTTAATTGAAAAATACCTATGTATCTCTCTACCTCAATAATCAAAAGAAATGTTTCCAAATTTAATAGTAAAAGTGACAACCCTTGATTGATTCGGTGCCTTATCCTAGGGAATTGCAAACAAGTCTTGTAAGTAATTTTATTCAAGAACCGAAATTTGTAATTTCTTTCTCTAATAATTATTTGCATCAGCTAGTTGCAAAAATATATAAAATATATATATTTTTTATATATAAATAACATAGGGACTCTTACGAAAATATCCAAAATAAATCCAAACTTACCAACCTCTAACATTAATCACATACTTACTAAAACTAGCCAAGCGCATACAAAAATTAAAAATCTAGATAAATAAAGTTCCTTTCTCTAGAAGAAATCACACGCAAAGATCTCCTTTCATATTTTTAAGCGTGATCAACAACATTAAATAGAAGAAGGAAAGAAAATATCATGGATGAGGTAAGAAAGATGAAAAACAACAGAAAAAATATACAAGATTGTAAAAATCTAAGCAAAAAGGGACCTTTTTCAATGGCTATGATTAAAATTCATTGAAAACATATAGATGAGTCAATATACAAAATTTGAGGAAGATTGAAGGTGATTTGGACTAGTTTTGAGTCAAAATTCGTTGTTGAAATCAAGTTTAATTTTTTTTTTCTACGACAGATGAATCAAACATGTATCTCACATACATGTATACATGGATATACATGAGATACACAAGAGATAAATATTTGACACAACAAAGATACACGGAGATGCACGGTGAGATACACGTATCATCGTCTTCCATGTTCATCTTGTGCACTTCGAATTTCGCTCCAATTTCATGCAAACCACCTAAAATCTCTACCAAATCATCCAAAAATTGAGATTCGTACTCTTTAAGATATACCTAATATACTCCAACAATACCCACTCGAAATAAATACCATCGAAAATCTAAATTTTTGAATTCAAACTTAAACAAGCTTCAATTGTTGTCCATGGCTTTTTTATTTTAATCATTCGACACAATCCAATAAACTAATATTTAATAGTGATTTCTAAATCAAATTAAGGTGTTTAATTCTCTGAAACTCACTTTAACTCACTGTGTGCTTTAAACACCGATATTAATTGAAAACTCACTACAAGAAAAGTGTGATGACTCACTTTATTTTCCCGAGCTATTTCATTATTTATATTGTGTGAAATTAAGTCGAGTTAAATGTACTCGAAGTAATTGAAAGGATATGAGACACATGGTCTCATTTAAGGAAGTTTAAGTCGTTAAAGTCAACTGCGAAATTGACTTTTGAGTTAGAAGGCTCGTATTTGAAATCCGACGACTCGACTAGCTTCGGGATAGAATATATGACTTAGACGAGTGACCGGAATATATATGATAGACCTCGAACAACGTGAGATTTGAATCGAGGAAGTTTGAATTTTTGGTTGATAGGTCGAATTTTGATCCGGAAGTCGGAATGAAATTCTGAAAGTTGCTGTAGGTTCCTTATGTGATTTTGGACTTGCGTTCAAATTTTCAGACCATTCGGACATCGTTTGGTCGGGTTCGGATCGAAGGATCGAATTGAGGATCCTTGAAGTTCATATGATTGCTTTCGATGCAAATCTAATAAATCGATATTCATCTTAGTGTTCCAAAGATTGGAACAAGTTTTAATGAGGTTATAGAACATGTGTGCATGTTCGGATAAAGTCCCGGGGGTCTCGGGTGAATTTTGAATGGTCAACGGGACTAAATTCGCCGCTCTATAAAGCATTTACCTCAGATTTTCTGGTATAATTGATATTAAAATTAGCAAACGACCTCCAAATTCAATTTCGTTTGAAGAATTAGCTCCGTCTTGAAATTACGGAGCCGTAGCAAAAAGAATCGTCCAAATCAGACTCCGTATGAAAAAGTTAGAGTAATCTTTGTAAAAGAAAGAAAGGAAATTGCTTAAGGGGTCGCAAATTTGACCTGGCCCATGACTTTTTGCCCGACTTTTGCCCAAATTAAATAGGACCTAGGGTCCATTTCTCTCTTTTGAAACACAATACTCAGTACCCACAAAAGATAACTTCCACAAACCCACGAGAATCACTCTAAACCAACCCTCAAACTTACATGCAATCAAGATTACATGATTAATCTTGCAAGAAAAGGGGGTTGCACTAGCTGAAAACGATTGGAGGCTTTTAAGAAGAAGATTGAAAGTGAAGTTGAGGCAAATAGAGAGGGAATCACAATAAAATCATCGGGTAAGTGTTCTATACCCTAAAATCCCTCTTAGATTGTAATTTCTATGCTTAATCCCACCATAAATTCACGAATTTGTGAAAGAGAAGAACCTAGGGTTCTTCTCAATTTCAAGAAA
>MCJB01035515.1:392869-405202 GCA_002018475.1 Nicotiana obtusifolia | reverse complement strand
CCCCCCCCTCCCCAAAAAAAATCCCTTTAACTCTGCCCTTTAAAACCCTCCAAGGAGGGAGTGTATTGATCATTGGAATACTGTGAAACAAACTTTACACTGTTACATCTTGTCCTCTGTCTCAGAAAGTTGATAAAGTATTTATTGGTGGTGTTCATGGAGTGATTGAAGTGGACCATCAACGGTTCAGATGCATATAGCCCTTTGCTATGTTGCACATACTCTCCTCCAAAATTTTTTGGAGGATTCGACATGCACCTATATACATTTTTGGAGAATTCGAGTAACACTGGCTCTTTTTTATTGAAGCAAAGAGGACAAGAAGTTGTTCTGGATTTTTGCCTATTTTCCTCCTCTAGCGTTACCAAGTGGAGTACTAGAAAGAATAGGGATGTCTCCATTTTATGATTTGAAAGACTGATGATGAAAATGAGGAGTAGTGTTCCACTGACTTTAATACACAGTCTACTGACTTTAATGTTCATACGTATCTTGTTAATGCTGAAAAAGTTACTGAAAAGTTATCACTTACCAATGGACTGGTAATCCTTTGCGTGTTCAAACCCCCAATCGATTCTTGCAGTGCTGGAATCCCTATATTTCAGTCTAGCCAAAGAGAAGAAATGATTTTTCTATTCTTGTTGCGTTCTTATTTTACTGTGTTCAGTATTACTTGTATGTTAAAATTGGAATCATACAAGGGATTCTGATAGCTTTTGAATTTTCCTTTACTGCGAAATTCAAATTTCCTTGAGCTCATTTTGCAGCTTCTATCATTACTAACTTCCAAACTTTGAATGCTGTCTGATGTTGTTCATGCATCAGCCTTGGAAAATTATATTGGAGTATCAGTGTACTTACTGTTCCTTTGTCAGTGTAATGGGCTATGTTATGAAACTTGAAGAAATTATTTGCAAGTAAAGGTACAAAGGTAGGGAGTAAATCAGAAACTGAAAATAATGAGTTATAGACTCAGTTTTCAACTTATCAGAACAAACGCCTTTGAACTGAAAAGTAGGAATTTCTTTTCAGTTTGGAGTAGTTTTACAATCTCTTGCAAAAACTGAGAAAGTTCCCTCTTATAAACACTCTTATGTCTATTTCCTAATTCCAAATGGGCTTTTGCGGAGCACGTACCCTCACCATTTCCTGATAATTAAAGGTCCAATGCTTGGCCCTAATCAAAATTCTCATTGGAATAGAAACAAACACGTTATTTCTAAAAGTTAACTATTATACCAAGGTTTCACTAGTACAACTGATAAACTCTTTGCAAATAGGAAAAGAAAGAAAAACGAACAAAAGAAAATATGAAATGGGAAGAAGCTTCAACTCGTGCAACTAGGATCAAACTAGAGCAGATACTTGAGAGACTAAAGAGGTAGAACACTGATCTGATGTCAATAGAAATGCGATAAAGTTGAGTTTTCTTTGGATTTTGTTAGAGTAGTAACTACTAGTTGATTTTCACGCCATGACACTTATAATCTGTTGCGTAATGTTTGAAAAATGATACAAACATGGACTTGATCGAAACGGATATGTTTTGAACAGACTACCAATTTAGCAAAGAAATTCAATTTCCTATGATGCTACCAAGCAGTACGCCTCCAACCCTACAATACTTAAAAGTATAAAGAATGTCCGTTGTTATTATGCTTTAATGTAATATGAATACAAACAATCTACTTTTCCTAAGCCTAGAATACATCAATCAGAAGAAAAAGAAATCGACCAGCACATTTGACTAGAGAAGCATTTGGAACTTTTTGTGTTAACCAATTTCAGTAGCCTGGGAAGAATGGATTGCAGGGATGTTCTTAGTTCGAAGACATGAGTGGAGAATTGTAGCCAGATATGATCCAAAAAATGCATTTATCGATGCTAGTGATTACTAGTTTACTTTTCATCGTGTAATGACAACAACGTCGCTTTGGCCGAGTGGTTAAGGCGTGTGCCTGCTAAGTACATGGGGTTTCCCCGCGAGAGTTCGAATCTCTCAGGCGACGTGCGTATTACTTTTTGTTTTCTGTTGAGGAAGCTACAGACAACAATTAAATAAGAAAAGAAAAATAAATCTGAATAACAATTCTAGGAAATTAATGTTTTCCTACTGAATTCGTCCTAACATGGCAGCGTGGCGCTAAATTGTTAATCAGAATAGTACGTTCTCTCACTTATTTTTCCAGTTTGATTAGTGAGTAAAAATTTTTTGTTACTCTTTTTTTTTTTATAATAGTTCGAAAATTTATTCAGAAGGTAATTTATTCATGAAAAATATTTTTCTAACATAATAATCACACATTTAAGAAAAAGGAAGAATTCGATTAAAAATGAGAAAGTGACTTGACGGACTTAAAAAAGAAACATGGACTACTTTAACGTTTTGTGACCCTGCAGATTCAATGTCATCGAAAGATGTTTATAATGCTTAGTGCTAATAGTAATTTAGAATATACAATTTTTACATCAAGACTGAGACAACTGAAAGCATTATTCTCCCTAATTTAAACTACTTTATTTTTTTCTGATCGTTTTTCTTGTTTATTGGCCTTTCTTACTTGTTTTTGTGTTCAGGAATTTAGTGTATGCTTTCTTTTAGTAAACCTTGTAACAAGAAAAATGCTCTTAAATGAATAGTTGAATAGGGGAGGTAAATTCTTTATATTGAATGTAATCAATCATTTTGAGGTTACGCTGGAAATATATTTGAAGAAATTGAAATGAATGTGCAATTCGGCTAGAGAAACTTGAATAGTATAGTGTGATGGGGAAATGTTACTTTATGTATGTTTATCCGTAAAAGTGAACAGTTAAATTTATTACGTGGTTTATAGATAAGCGAACTGATTTGATCCAAAAATGATAAATAAATTAAGTAAAATATAAGATTTCACATTGAAATCGAGATAAATAACAGATAGCCTGGTTCAGGGAGCAAGGCTTCTGAAGGCAGCAATAAGAGCGATGTTAGATAGAAAAAAAAGGTGTTATTTAGCTTGGGAATAGTATATGGCATAAGTTTGTCAGAATTTTCGTGTGTTACAATGGTTGTTGAAGCCACTATTTATAGTTATACCTAGGGAACAAGGTCCTAGGATCAAGCCCCTCTTAAATAACAAAATGAGAGTCATTGATAAATGTGTAACGGCAGACCATGAATGCCAACATTCTCTGTAACGACTGCGTATTTAATACTGAGGAATATTCTTCATTGAATGTCATCTGGTGACAAGTATTCGTTTGCTCCCGTTGATTATGTTCCCTTCGGGATCTACCCGGTGCCAACTGAAGCTGTTGTTCTTGGTCCTCGTTTCTACTCGCTTCATCTTCCGTCAGCCTTCGGTTCTACGTGTCACTCTGTTATTCGAGAATTTAATATGAACCGATTTTACCCTATACAGATAGTCCCCTTGCTTTACGGTGGCACATCTTTGTATCACCGGAAAGTTGGTAAAGATTTCTTTCTTGTTGGAAAATCTTTTGAACCTTTCTGAAAAATTTCTGACGCTTGATAAAACGCACGTCTCCTTTCATTTAACACCCCTGACACGTGTTACTCCACTATTTAGTAATATTTTCTCCGGTTCTCGAGGTAATCATGGCCACAATTTTAGCCATCTATAACTTTACTTATATGTCCCACTCTACCTCTTTCCCTTCTAACAACTTCATAAACTCTCTCAACTTCTTTGCTTTTAACTTCGTTCTGCTTTCATCTCTCTTTGATCCTCTTCTAAAAAAACTCTTATCACCTTCTTTTCATTATGGCTTCTTATAAAAACTCTTCCAACAACTCTGGTTTTCTCTTCGGTAGGGGCCCGAAGAGGAGCAAAGACAAAGAGGTTGATGTTGATGCTGACACTCGCACAGTGAGTACCATCATCCCTAAATATCTTAACATTGCCAAAGGACTTCGAAGAGAAGTTCCCCACTTCAAATCCCCGAACTTGGGCTGTTGGTAGATACTCTTCCTCTATTCGTCTTTTCAGTATTCCTGCTATGAAGGAAGATTGCGATTCCTTAAACATCATTGCTCCTGATTTGGTGGAGCGGGTAACCTTTACTAAGAAGGGTTTCACATACGTTTACACGTACCCCTTCACTTTGGGCTCATTCTTATTAAGCAGGGGACTTGACCCCGTAATTTTGGAGTTGTGCCACCGGTACCAGGTGCATTCGGCTCAGGTGGGTCCTTCGGTATGGCGAACGATAGCTTGTTTACGGCGACTGTGCCTGGAAAAGAAGGAGCCCCTCACCTTGGCTTATATGAAGAACCTCTACTCCCCCAAAATCTTCCGTGGGGGAGTAATAAACTTCAGCAAGGGTGGCCACCATGCTTTACTCACCAGCATGGATGATGAAAATAATCGCGGATGGATTGAGCGGTTTGTCGTTATTTCTACCAGGAATATCATCATAGTCACAACTCCATCTTTCCCCTAATTTTTGAGTCGTTCACGTAAGTTTAAAGTTTATCTCTTTCTCTAAAAACAAGTTGTTTCATGTCATTGTTAACCTTTATTCTTTCATTATTTCAGCAACTCGGTGGACACCACTAAAGGTTGAAGGCTTGGACTAGTGGATTCAGAAGATTCTGTACATAACTACGTAAGAGACCCACCGGTGGAAGTAGTTGGCCCCAAATACAGATGGAGGGCCAAGAATCACGGTAAACTAACTCTTCTTTTACTCCATCTTTGTACATAAGTAAACCTTCTAACTCTACCTTCTTGTTTGATTCTGGTCTCCCGCAGGGTTCTATCTCTATCCCTGAGGAGGATGTTTTGGTTGATTTTTGCAGAGACTGCGAGGTTGTTGAAGGAGGCTCTCACCCGGACTGGTGCCCCTGGGTCTGCTTCCGGTGCAGATGCTTCCTCTCGGAGTCCCCAGCGGGAGAACAAGCAACCAAAAAGGCAGCGTTCTTCCTCGACCGAGGGTAAAAATAAGAAAGTGAAGAAAGCTACGCCCAAGTCAGTCGCAGCCACTGTGGTTATTGACGATGACGGGAAAGCCAGTGATGAAGAGGCTTCCCTACAAAGGAGGTACGATCTTCATCAGCTCAATAGAATGCGCAATATGGAGAGTTTGAAACCCCAACCTAGGGCAAAGAAATGGATTTAGTGGCGAATGTTGATTCTCCCTTTCTGGTCCCAGTCGCTGCTTTCGGTCCTATGAGGCCGCATACTGGGTCTCTTCTGCCTTCAGTTGGTGAGCAACCAATAAACAGCACTGCCTCTGCCGCAACTGCTTCTCAACCTATTACACCATCAGCTTCATCTCCCTCCACACCGGCCATACCTTCATTGCCAGCAACTGCTGCATCTCCCCCACCTTCCGCAGACGCCCGAGAGGAGGACGTTCCTCCTTCCTAGTCCCCTGACCACGGGATTTAGGGCACAATTACTTGCCCCCTTCTGCAGATCCCAGGGAAGGAGGAGTGTATCTTTCTCAGTGTCAACGGAGTGCCATATGATGTCAAGTATTATTAGATAAGAAGAAAATACACTCTCTTTCGGGGGAGTGTATGATAAATAACGGCATGCACGATGTAGCAGCGGTATTATACTTGTTCCTTTTACTGTTTGTTTCTCTTCGTCTATTATAATAGGGTTCCTGACTTCGATATTTTATTTACAGGCCAGCTTCCTCGCTTTTGAGGGCCTTCAGAAATTGATCCTTAACAAAGAAGGACTCATGTCAGAGCGGGATTGGCCTATAGGAGTCAACTTGTCATTCACCTCCCGGTATTAGAAGCGAAAGCCGCTGAGGCGAGTGATCTTGAGGCCCGGCTACAGCATAGCGAACAGGAGGTAATGGCCTTAGTAAAGAAGCTTCCCGATTAAATGTTCAATTCCAAGAAGCTAAGGCTAAGTGGTCCGAAGTTCAAGATGTTGTGCTTGCTGCTGCCGAACGTGAGTCTGCCTCTATTGAGCAAGTGAATAACATGGAGGCAGCCTTGGATTCCAAAGCTGAAGAGGCTGCTATTGCCAAAGAGAAGTGTGCCCAGATGGAGGATAGGTATAAGAAGATCATGGATCACAATAAGGTTCATATAACCACAATCCGTGATCTCGATCTTAGTCTTAGCGCCATGAGATCCGAGTGGGATAGCCTTTTGACAGGTTGATAGGCTTAAAGAAAAACTTCAGCACCAAGGGGATTCCCTCATTATTGAAACGACATATTCTATGTACCACATGAGGAGAAAAACTTTGGAAGAGGCCAAAGCGGGCGTTATTGATATTGACGATGAGATCGCCAAGGCCCGAACGCTAGAGTTAGCTGCCCGAGAATGCCTTTGGCTCATCCAGATGCAACCGATTCTTCTAGTTTCGGTTTCGAGTCATTAAGAACCGAGGAGAAAGTTGAAGAGAATGATGATGAGGGCCAAGATCCTGCGCCAGCGGCAGATCCGCCTATTTCTCCGGGGGCGTAGATGCTTCTCTTGCCCTGAGTTCTGGTGGTGACGTAGTTTAGCTTTTTTGCTTTGTTTTCCTTAGTTGTTTTCTTTTTGTATTTTTGTACTTGTGCTGGTTGGCACATTTAATAAATAAAAGTAATTTTTGTTTACACATTGCGCAAAGTTTATTCTTTTTGCATCAAATTAGACAAGGCTTCGGGTGTATTTTTCCCCGATAACATTTGGGTCCCACGCATAGACTTTTCCGTAATCAACCCTTTACTGTGAAGGTTTCATAAGAGAGGGCCCTCTTACGTTTATGGTGCTTTTGAAGAGGACGTCTCCTGTTCATTCTGCACTAGCATTTGAAATACTTAGTTAACTTTGAAATGATAAAATCAATTCATGGTTTGGACATCAAACAAGATAAAAATAAAAGGACTTCATTTTATTTCTTCTCTTCTAACGTACATAAGCAGTCGAGTGCTGAAAGAAAAGAAATTGCCAATACATGTGGCTGTTCTGTACAACTTCTTTCTACGGGGCTAGCTGTGCAGTCCTTGATCCTAATGAGACATTATCGTTTCCGGGTCTCGTAGTCCGAGTTTCGTGGCAATCAGGTTGATGTATCCTCATACTGATCCCCCCCCCCCAACAGAGTGTTCAAATGCGAAGAATGCGAATTGGAACACTAGAAGTCTTGCTCCTTTGAAGGAGAAACACTAGTGAATCGTTGGATAATCATTGGTTCGATAACAAGCTTCGTTTACCATTAAGAACTTTGCTATCGAGCCAAATATTATCTAACCACCCCCTAGTGGCTTGTTCGAGGAAAACATTCGTGAACGGTTGAATAGCCTTTGGTCCGGTGGTAAGTTTTGCTTCCCATTAGAAATTTGCCACCGAGCCAAAGACTATTTAACCATCATGCAGTGGTTTGTTGTTTCAATGCCTTGACATTTAAAAGTTATATCTCTGCTGATGACGTTTTTTTCATATTATGCTTTTCGTTGCCGCCTCGTTAAAAACCTTGAAAGAAAAACTCAATTGGGACAAAAACTGGGCGAAGGAAAAAAGAGTGCAGCACATACTTTTAGTACAAACGGAGCCCATCAGCAATAATACCTTTTAAGGTGAGCCACGTTCCAGTTGCTCAGAAATTTGACTCTGTCTCGGTTCTCTAGTTCATATGACCCTTTCTCGATGATAGTTGAAACCCGATATGGGCCTTCCTACGTTAGACCCAACTTTGCCGCATTGAGCTCCCGGGTGTTCTGAGTTACTTTTCTCAAAACCAAGTCTCCCACTTTAAAATAGCGAAGATTGGCCCTCCGGTTATAGTACCTTTCCATTCTTTGTTTCTAGGCCGCCATCCTTATGTGCACTAAGTCCCTGCGTCGGTGAAGCAACTCCAATTTGACCAACAATACTTCATTATTTGCCTCCTTGTCCGCCCGGAAGTACTGCAAGGTTGGTTCTCCTACTCTCACCGGGATCAGAGCTTCTGCACCGAGCTCAACTTTGCCGTCGTCCGGTAATGCCCACAACACCCGCGATAACTCTTCGGGCCACTTGCCTTTTGATGCTTCCAATCTCTTTTTAAGGTTTTGAATAATCACCTTATTGGTTGATTCCGCCTGCCCATTTGTGCTTGGATTGTATGGCGAAGATGTGATTCTTTTAATTTTCAGTTCTTCAAGAAATTTTGTAACCTTGGAGCCTATGAACTATGACACGTTGTCACAGGCAATCTCCTTCAGTATTCCGAATTGGCAAATTATATTTTTCCCATCAGAAATCGACCACTTCGCGCTCACCGATTTTTTGGTAAGGACATGCTTCAACCTATTTAGTAAAATAATCAGTTAAAATTAGAAGAAACCTTACCTTCCTAGGTCCCTGTGGCAGCGGCCCGACTATATCCATCCCCCATTTCATGAATGGTCAAGGGGACAGTACCGAGAGTAAGCGTTCTGCTGATTGGTGCACCAACTGTGCTTGGCGCTGACACTTGTCGCATTTCTGAATGAATGCCTTCGCATCTTGCTCCATCTGGGGCCATTAGTATCCGGCCCTAACTAATTATAGGACCACTGAATCTGCATTGGAATGGTTCTCGCAAACTCCTGCATGAACCTCTCTCATGGCGTAGTCAGCTTCGGAAGCTCCTAAACGTAGGGCCAATGGGCCTTGGAACGACCTTCAATATAACTGCCCTCCCTAGAAGCTGTAACGGGTTGCTTTGGTGCGGAGTGCCCCGGATGCCTTCGGGTCTTCGGGAAGCTTGTCGTGCTCAAGTAATCGATGATCTTATTCCTTCAGTCCTAGACTAGGTTGGTTGTATTTACTTCACAATAAACGTTCGCATCCAGTATCGAATGCATGAGCTACACGACAATACCGGAATCTGATCCCTTCATCTCTGTGGACGATCCCAAGTTGGCCAATGCATCTGCTTCTACGTTTTTTTCTCTCGGGATGTAGGTGATCGACCACTCCTGGAACCGCGTGAGCAAAGTTTGAACTTTAATCACATACTATTGCATGCAATCTTCCTTTGTATCAAAGATCCCATAAACTTGATTTAACACCAGCTGTGAATCACATTTGATTTCAATGACCTCGAAGCCAAGTCCTCGGGCCAATTCAAGTCCTGCAAACAATGCCTCATATTCTGATTCATCGTTAGTCAATGGAACAGCTGTTATGGCCTGCCTCAGGGTTTCTCTCGAAGGCGTGATTAGGACAACCCCGAGCCTGGACCCATTCACATTGGAAGCTTTATCCGTGAATAGGGTCCAAACTCCTGATGTCATTTTCGATACCATCACCGCTTCTTTTGCTGCCAAAGGCAGTAGCTTGGGACTGAAATCGGCCACGAAGTAGGCCAAAACTTATGATTTGATCACAGTCCTAGGCTTATTCTCAATGTCAAATTCACAAATTTCAACTGCCCATTTGGCTAGCCTACCTGACAACTCATGCTTGTGAAGAATATTCCGCAGGGGAAAGGTTATCACCACGGTTATAGGGTGCAATTGAAAATAAGGCCTAAGCTTTCGAGCAGCGACTACAAGAGCTAAGGCCAATTTTTTCAAGGTGCGGATAACGAGTTTCTGCCCCCGATAAAGATTTTCGAACATAATAGATATGATATTGCGTACCTTCATCCTCCCACACTAGAACGACACTTACTGCTACCTCCGAGACTGCCAAGTATATCAGCAACTGTTTGCCTTCCTCTAATTTTGATAGCAACAGAGGGCTTGATAGATACCATTTAGGTCTTTTAGATCCTGTTCGCATTCTGGAGTCCATTCGAAGTTGTTCTTCTTCTTTAAAAGTGAGAAGAAGTGATGACATTTTTTTGAAGATCGAGAAATGAACTTGCTTAGAGCGACCAGTTTTCCTATTAGCCTTTGGACTTCTTTCACGCTTGTCCGCTAGTCTGGAATGTCCTCACTGGCTTTGATCTTATCGAGATTGACTTCGATCCCCCTTTGTGACACCAGGAAATCCAAAAAGTTTTCGGAGCTAACTCCGAATGCGTATTTTTCGGGGTTGAGCTTCGTGTTGTGCTTCCTTAGGATGTCGAATGTTTCTTGGAGGTGTTTTAAATGGTCATATGGATTCAAGGACTTGACTAACATATCATCTATGTATACTTCCATTATTTTACCTCTTTGTCTTTCAAACATATTGTTCACGAGCCTCTAATAAGTGGCTTCAGCATTTTTGAGCCCGAAGGGCATCACATTATAAATATATGTGCCAAAATTCGTTATGAATGAAGTTTTTTACTGATTCTCTGGGTTCATCTTAATTTGATTGTACACGGAATAGGCATCAAGGAAACTCATTAACTCGTGCCCAGTCGTAGCAACGATCATTTGATCGATGTTTGGCAGTGGGAACGAGTCTTTCGGGCACGCCTTATTCAAGTTCTTATAATCTACGCACATTCGAAATTTATTATTCTTTTTCGGAACTACAACTACACAAGCTAGCCAGTTAGGATACTTTACCTCCCGGATTGAACCGATGTCAAGTAATCGTGTTACCTTTTCTTTGACAAACCTATTTCTCACCTCCGCAATCGGCCGGGTCCAGGCTTAGTTTGTGCACGACCACCTCTAGTGGGATACCTGTCATATCCACGTGCAACCATGCGAAACAATCAACATTAGTTTTAAGAAAATCAATAAATCCTTACATGAGCTCGGGGTTTTGTCCTATCCCTAAGTGAAATTTCCTCTTTGAAATTTTTTGAACAAATCCACTTCTTCGAGTTATTCCGCCGTGGACTTGGTCGCGTTCGTTTCTTCTGGTACCTGAAAATATCTTGGTACCTGGTAAGATTCCGACGACTCCACCCCTTTTTCATCTTCATTCGGTTCATTCCTATAATTGATATGCGTTGAGTTCTTTCCTTTTGCTTCTGGAAACCGATACCTCGTTCATATCCCTTGCTGCCAGTTGATCCCCCCTTTATTTATTTGATTCCTTCTGGGGTCGGGAATTTCAACATAGTGATATGTTAATGGTACGACTTTCATCTCATGTAACCATGGTCTACCAAGAATTATGTTGTAGCCCATATCGCCGTCCACCACTTCAAATAGGGTAGTCTTCATGACCCCTTCGGCATTCGTGGGCAGCAAGATTTCCCCTCGGGTTGTCAAACTTGCTAAGTTGAACCCAGCGAGGAGTTTTGTTGCCGAAATGATGCTTCTAGTTAGATTGGATTGTTCCAGCACTCTCCATTGAATGATGTTGGCCGTTTTCCTTGGTCAACCAAAACATGTTTAATCTTGAAATCTAAAACATTAAGAGAAATTACCAGGGAATCACTGTGCGGCAGAAGAAGTCCATCCCCTTCTTCTTTTGTGAAGGTGTTATCATCTTTAGAGACTTCTCGAAGTCTCTTGCTATGAGTCACGGATAGATTTGTATTTTTCACTTCCAAGAAGGTTACACCATTGATCGCGTTTCCCTCGAAAATCATGTTGATAGTTAGTCGAGGAGGATCTTTCCCTATCTTTGAGGGCTCTGCATTGTCTCGGCTGCGACCGTAATTGTTCTTAGCCTGGTCGCTTAAGAATTCCGTGAGATGACCGTTCTTTAATAGCATCGCCACCTCCTCGCGCAGATGCTGGCAGTCCCTAGTTCGGTGGCCATGAGTCCTATGATATTTGCACTATAAATTAAGATCCCTCTGGCTGGGATGGGATCTCATTGGCCTCGGGAATCGTGCTTCCTTGATGTTCCCATCGCCGATACCAGCTCCACTATGCTAATATTGAAATTATATTCGGACAGCCTTGGATAAGTAGAATTCCAAGAACTCAGTATCTCTTTGTCCAGCAACGACCTGTTGTTCCGGCTGCGGTCAGCTCTTCTATCGGCAGAGAACCTATCCACCGACCGGAATCCTTTGTTGTTGCGTCCTTCGGTCCTCTCGTAAGGCAAGAAACGACCCTTAGAAGATTGCCGATCTGCATCAAACTCATTTTAATTTATCCATGTTCTTTTCTCAGTCCCGACCCTTAGTTGATGCCAAGAACCGGAGCTAATAATCTTCTATCCTTATCTTTGATTCATAACAGTTACGGACATCCGCCCATGTGGCCGCTTGGAACTCGTGCAAGCTTTCTTTCAGCTTTCGGGAAGCGTCAAAGGTCATCGGGTTCAACCCCTTAGTAAATGCCTCAGCTGCCTATTCATCTGGCACGGACGATAACCTCATCCTTTCTTTTTGGAACCTGATCACGAACTTGCGCAGCAATTCAGACTCTACTTGCGAAATTCTAAATATGTCCGCCTTCCGGGCCTGGACCTTCCTGGCCCCGGCATGGGCCTTGATGAAAGAATCTTCGAGAATTTCAAAGGAATCGATCGAGTGTTTGAGTAGGAGTGAATACCATGTCAAG
>MCJB01035515.1:362393-392849 GCA_002018475.1 Nicotiana obtusifolia | reverse complement strand
GTCAAGGCCCCCCCCCCCCCCCCCTTTCGCGAGGGTTTCTCCGAATTTCTTCAGCAGGACATATTTAATTTCATGTTGGCCCAAGTCATTTTCTTTCACCGCTGTTGTATAAATTGTGATGTGCTCCTGAGGGTCCGAAATCCCATCATATTTCGATATGTCCGGCATTTTGAACCGCTTTAGAATCAATTCTGGCATTGCACTCGGTTTGAACGGAAATTGGGTGTACTTCTTTGAGTCCGAGCCCTTCAATACTGGTGGTGTGCTCGGAATTTTGTCCATTCAGGCGTGGAACTCTTTCTCGTTCTCATCTGTCCGCTCGTTCATTTCTCTCATAACTCATGAATTCAGTTTTGAAAGGATCATTGCCATTGTTGTCACCGAACCCGTTGCCAATCCACCTCGGTTCCGTTGAAGCCAACTTCTCCCCTCGAGGTGTTGTCATCAACCCTTTGAGCTGTTTGATTTGTGGGAGCACCGGGAGGAATAGGGCCTCATACATTCGCATTGTTGGAGGCACATGACAATGCCTTCTTTAGTTTTGTCATGGCCTGATCTTGCCTTGAGAGATGGTCCATGATGGTCTTTTGTTGCTCCCTCAAGATCCTTACTGTCTCCGTAACGTGCTCGTCCTCAGCGCCATCAGGAGTTGTCTCTAGCAAATGTCGGGGATAACGCCTGCCATGGACTGGAGTTGCTACGTCCTCCTTGTTGCAGGTGTCACCGATCAAATCCTCATGTTGAGGCAGATTCTGTTGCCCCTCAACGTTGCGTGTGATGTTGACATCATTAGCTGCCCATTTTTTTTATTTGTGCTATGCAACAAAGAATCAAACACGTTAATAATAGATTCAAGGATCAACTCAAATACGCAATTGTCTAAGTCTCACGATGGCGCCAAAATCTTTACACGTAAAATGATACAATTGAATTTGTTACGTAGTTTATAGACAAGCGAACTGATTTGATCCAAAAATGATAAATAAATTAAGTAAAATACTAGACTTAGCGTTGAAATCGAGATAAATAGCAGATAACCTAGTTCCGCGAGCAAGGCTTCCGAAGGCAGCAATAAGAACAATGTTAGACAGAAAATAAAGTGTTATTTAGCTTGGGAATAGTGTATAGCATAAGTTTTTCAGAATTTTCGTGTGTTACAATGGTTGTTGAAGCCACTATTTATACCTATACCTAGGGAATAAGGTCCTAGGATCAAGCCCCTCTTAAATGACAATAATGGAGGCTATCGATGAATATGTAACAGCAGGCCATGAATGCCAAAATTCTTTATAACGGTTGTGTATTTAATACAGAGGGATATTCTTCATTGAATGTCATCTGGTGATAAGTATTCGTTTGCTCCCGTTGATTATGTTCCCTTCGGGATCTACCCGGTATCAATCGAAGCTGTTGTCCTCGGTCTTGGTTTTCACTCGCTTCATCTTTTGTCTGCCTCCGGTTCCACGTGTCACTTTGTCATTCGAGCATTTAATATGAATCGATTTTACCCTATACAATGTACTAATAAACTTACCTAATTTTCAGCAAGAGTAGTTCTGTTTTGAAATTTATATTTTTACAGATATTGAGCAAATTTAACATAATAAATAATTTGCTAATGACTATATTTGTGTAAAGTTTAATTTCTATTGAGTATTTCATTATAGATACATAAGTAAATCCACCAAAGAAGATCGGTAGCCAACCATATATGGGAAGTGTAAACAGTCATAAGATGAACATAGGAATATAATTAGGCCATCCATATACGTACGACCAACCAAACTTCGACATTTCTCAAAATGAAAAGCCCATTTGAAAAGACAAATAAATCAATTCCGATCAAAAGCTTTGTTCCATGTTTTTTTGATCAAGTAAAAGCTTTGTTCCATGTTGTCTTCCACGATTAAATAATGTTCCATATTCCACTTTGATGTAACAGTAGTTAAAAAAAAAAGAGAAGAGCGATTGAAAACTTTATATTATGACCCATCAAAAAGATTACAATTTAAAACATATATTTTTGTGTGTGTCTCGTTCTAAATGGAGGGATTAAAAATTGCACGGGGTGTCCTATTTGATCCCCATTTAATCTGTACCTTCTTTTTAAAAATTTTTTAACTAGTACCCCCGTTTCTCCTCCTTTTTTTCTTAGTCTTCATCATCATCATCTTCTTCTTCTTCTCCGCCGTTGTAAAAATAAAGGTGACGGTGAATTCATATGGTATTTGTGAGCATATTTTAAAGTAGTTTATGGTGTTTTATAGCGGTGACCTATTATGACGCTTTATTTTTTACTACTGCTTTGGGTTTCTTCTTCTTCTTCTTCTTCTTCTTCTTCTTCTTCTTCTTCTTCTTCTTCTTCTTCTTCTTCTTCTTAATTGTAAAATGGGTTTGTTAGATTTATTGTTGTTTTGACAAATTGATGATTGAGGTTTGTTCTTGATGATATTTGGGGTTTATGTTTCAAATTTGAGCTCATATGGAGTAGATTTAGGTGTGAAATCGTGTATTGGATTGTTGAAATTTGAAGAACAAATTTATGTTTCTGGGCAATTTGCACTTCAGACCTATGTGGGCTTAAGTACATGAAGACATTGGTTGAACTTTAGACCTATCTGACCTTAAGTGCATCTGAAGTGTAATTTTTTCATTTTAGACATATTTGGCCTTAAGTGCATCTGACCTATTTGGCATTCAGTGCATGAAAAGATTGGTTGCACTTCAGACTTATTTGGCCTTAAGTGCTTTGCACTTCAGACTAATTTTTCTTTAACTTTAGATACGATAATTCTAAAGTTGATCTTAAAGTACGTAGGCTTGCAAAGTTTTGTACAAAGTGTGTAGAAGTTCAATACCCTAAAACTGGATATAAATGCAATGCACCTCGGAGGGAGGGGAGTTGTGGCCCAAAAGGTGATAACATAGGAAGATACAAAGTCATAAATAAGTAGAAAAAAGGCACTATACCAAATTCTAAGGTTTAGAGCATATGTCAACTATGCCAAATTCTAGGGTTTAGAGCATATGTCAAATAACAAAAGGGAGAAAGTAAAGTAGAACAAAGGCATTTGGGAAGGAGTTAGTCACTTTCATCAACTGTTGCCATCAGTAAGTTACATCTTACAACTTAGAAAATTGCCAATAATCATATTGCAAAGGAACTATCAAAAGCACATGCAAGTAACTCCATCTTAGGTATGGTTAGAAGATAACTTTCGATTGGCTTGTTTTTTGCTTCACTTTGGAACTGTGTGTAGGGTAAGGGAAGAAAAATTTGGCATAAGAGAGAAACAGAATTCTACTACTTAAAAAAGGGGGTTAGGCCTATGTGTTGAATCATTGATAGCTTCTTTAAACTGTAATTGTTATGACCAATTAGGGTTTTGTATTAATCAGCAGTGGCCCCAATCCTTCTCATGTCTACCAAACTATGCTTGCTTTTTGACACATATTTATCATTATTTCTCCAGACCTAGCTTTTAAGACTAGTACTGTTTTTGTTAACTAACACATGCTATTTGGTAACACGAAATTATTTTTCTTTAATCCACTAGTATAACTGAAAGCTCGTATATAGCTTCAATTAGACGGAATTAAAAATAAAACCTCCGTTTCAATTTAGATGAGGTAGTTTGATTCGGCACGAAGTTTAAAGAAATTTTTTTTTTGAAACTTGTGGTCTTAAAAGCTTAAGGGGTAAAAGTTTTGTGAATCAATGATACTTGTGAGGTTATAAAAGTTTTTCATTAAAGGTAAAATGAGTAAAATAAAGAATTTAAAATTAATTATTTCAAATTATAAAAATATATCATTCTTTATAAAACGGACTAATAAAAAAATATGTCACTTAAATTAAAACAGAAAAAATAGTTGATAAGCACAAGTTTGGGAACAATCTCTCAACTTAAGGGCTAATCATGAGAAGTCTATTCTATTTTAGGTTTAATTTCAATCTCTAACCAGCTAGATTGCTTAGTAGGTCAGAAGAGAATTCTAGTTTAAGAACCTAAGTCAAGAAAGAAGCTGATCATCATTTCCCCATTATGATATTTGGTGGTTATGTTCTATTTTCTAAAGTAGGATAATCATCACTAAATCAATTGCAGATTTGTCGGTTTTAGTTTTGATCAACTTTATAAAAAGTAACAGATTTTTCTCTTTTATTTATAGGTTTCAATTTCTTGTTTGTATTACATGACATCTGTCAAGAAATTAAAATGTTCTCGTGGAATTGTACAACCCATTCCTCATATGCTATAATAAATGAAACCTAGATCTTCCTCATACGCTTTAAAAAGATGACAAATAAAGGAAATGAAGAAAAAAAATGTAAACAAGAAGCTGTAGTTGGGAAGGTGTTGTCGTCAATCATTAGAGAGGAGGGAGCTGCAATTGTAAGCACTTTATTAGAATGAGGGCTGGTAAGAACGACGAGAAAAAATTAGTCACGTTCGATGTTTATATTAATCTGATATACAAGGCATATGGTATGGAGTGTGTTTGGTACGAAGGAAACGTTCCGGAAAATATTTTTTAACTTTTTTATATTTGATCGGATTAAATATTTTAAAAAATATTTTTTTTATGAACTCATTTTTCTTCAATTTGGAGGAAAATATTTTCTCTATCAAGAAAAAGGAAAATATTTTCCAAAATTCTTTTTCAACATTCCCCTATTCATCATCCCCACGA
Organism: Nicotiana obtusifolia; assembly: GCA_002018475.1. Classification (NCBI taxonomy): domain Eukaryota; kingdom Viridiplantae; phylum Streptophyta; class Magnoliopsida; order Solanales; family Solanaceae; genus Nicotiana; species Nicotiana obtusifolia. Next base: position 388,154 of record MCJB01035515.1, on the reverse strand, counting down.
ACCCACATCAACCCATCCCCACACCCCACCTATGCACCCCACCCCAGCCCCACCACCCACCCACACCCTAATAGAAATATTAGTAGTAATGCTTTTTTTCCATGTTATAGATAGATTTTTTTTTCCATTCAACAAATAAGTATTTTATTTTTATGATATAAAAAGTATTTTTTCCATTTTAACAAAAAAGTATTTTCTTTTCATGACGTAGAAAAAATATTTTCTTTCATTTCAACAAAATGATGTAGTAAAAAGTATTTTCTTTTCATGATGTAGAAAAAGTATTTTCTTTTATTTCAATAAAATGAGTACTTTCTTTTTCAACCAAAAACGAGCTTTATTTAGTTATGGAGCACAAATTTCAACGTTGTTTTTGAGAAAAAAAAATAAAGCTCTTTTGAGTTTGTGTGAATTTTTAGAAGAACAATTAAATTCTTGAGAAAATAGAGTCATGAAAATGTTGGGTACTGGGGGAGGGGAGAGCACAGAAACATGGGGCTTGAGGGAAGGGAGGTGAGGAGAGTAGCATAAAATTTTATTTTCCTAAAAAATATTTTTTACTCTCTAACCAAAGACTAGAAAATATTTTCTGAAAAAAAATTTTCACTCACCAACCAAACAAGGAAAAATAAATGATAAAATCACTCAATTTTCATGAAAACTATATGAGTTAAAATTTATCTTTAGTCGAAATGGTATTAGTAAAACATTCTTGGGACGCCACGTGTCGAAGTAATCTAATTATCAGCAAAGGTCGTGGTCGAGGAGTCAGCAAAAACTGAAGTCGAGGAGTTGTCATCGAGGTCGAGGTCGAGCACCCTTGACAGAGTTATAATGACTAGTTTCAAGATAGGACATAAAATAGAATATTCTAGTGGATATTCTCTGCACTTGTACTGCTAGGATTTTAGGAACATGTTCCCTATAAATAGAAAGAGACACAATGATAGGGGACATGTGATATTTATTTGTAAAATACACTTTGACTTTAGAGAAGAATCTTATTGCAAGCACACAAACATCACCTTTTCACTAAGATTCTTAGCTACACTTTTCCACTAGATCCAAGAATAACTCAGATATTCAAAGGATTATCCATCACTCATCATATCAGAAAGAACATTCACTAGTTTCATCCTTTCTTAGGTGACTCATTCGTTCTATTTACTTAAATGTCATTTATTGCTATGCATCAATATTTAATGCTACATTATTTCCTTTGACTTCTTAAATATTATTTTGTATAGTCGCTGCCATTAAAATATTCCTACATAGTATTTATTGCACTTCTGAGAACTTCATCTTTAGGATATTATTGTTAACTAAGATTAATCCTCATTTATATAAATTTAATTAGTTGTTTATATTTTTTGGTCAAATAATTCTGCGCCGTCTGTGGGAATTTTTTAGTTAAATTTTTAGTTTCCTCTAGATCTACAATTAACGCAAGTCACTAACATCAAAAACCCTGAGATCTCCTTTCGTTGTGCATACGAAATCCTACATGGCAGGTAACCAAGGAGAAAGGACAAAAATAACAAGTGATTTCCCTAGCAACCTCATGAATGTTATCAACGAAAGTTGCGAAACAGTAGGCAGGGACATGACGCCTAACGCGTCCCCTAGGCACGAGAGGTCGCCTCCCCACCACTGCTGCATAACAAAACCCAGTGGAAAAAGGGGCCTCCACGTCTGCAGAAGAAGGGACGCCCCCAGCTGTGAAAAAACTCTTCGAAGCATAGCTGACCGACATGCTAGTGAGCGTCCTCCACAAACCTGCTCCAGGCATGACTGTAGAAACTGCAAGAGCTTGTATGATACAACAAATAGACGAGCACTGTAACTGACCAAACCCTCTGACAAACAGGTATAGCTCACAACATTATTAATAGTGTAGGTGACAGCGCCCTCGCTGCCGTTCTAAAGAGGATGGAAGAAATGGGGAATGAAAACAAAGCACTCCGATACCAGATGAAAGAACACTAAGGACGAGTCGACAAGATACCAGGCGCTCCTAAGCTGCTACCAAAAAGGGACGCCGGCATCTTCGTAGAGCAGCCGTATAGCAACGACGTAGGCCGGCATGCCATACCAAAAACCTTCAAAATGTTGTCTACCTCAGGATATACGATGGAACGACTGATCCTGATGATCATGTGGCTCACTACATCACAGCCGTGAAAGGCAACGAACTCGCCAAGGAACAAGTGTCTTCTATTTTGCTGAAGAAGTTTAGCAAAACCCTTACTGGAGGGGCATTAACATGGTATTCACAGCTACCAGCCTGCTCCATAGAAACTTTCTAGAAAATGGCCGATAAGTTCGTAACTGCCCATGCCGGAGCCAAGAAGGCCGAAACAAGAGTAAACGACATATTCGCTACTAAGTAGTCCTTGGGAGAGGGACTAAGGGACTTCCTCGTTCGGTTCAACGATGGCGGTCGCCGCTTTCCATAATGGACTGAGTATGGATGGTTCAAGAGCAACTAGAAAACTGTTGAGCTGATTGATGAAATATCCCCCAACCACTTGAAACGAAATCCATAATGCTTATTGCGCCGAGGTCACAGTTGAAGACGACCTCAACGAACCAACTCACCGGCTAACATCAGTGCAAACCTAATCCCGAAAGGGACGAAAAGACAACATCAGGAGGGATCACCCAGTTTCGCGGCCCAATAGGGAACATCACCAACCATATGTCGAGGCGGTCGCCGCACCTACCCCTCGCTATGAAGAATGCCCATCCAGGCTAAGCACATGGACTCACCGGAGCGAAAGAGGTATGCCCCATTTATTATTAGCTCACAATTTTTGTGTGTCAACTAGAGAAATAATTTACGCTCTTGAGAAACTCAGAACAAAGGTGAAGTGGCCGCCAAAGATGAGATCAGACCCGAACACAAGAAAATCAGACGCCCTCTATGAGTTCCACTAGGAACGTGGGCACAAAACTGAAGATCACGTCGCCTTCATACAAGAGGTCGTACTCATGTTGTGGCACGGACACCTCAAAGAGCTGTTAAGCGACAAGGGGAGAATCAATTTCGCCAGAGGACGTGAACTACAAGGCCCGCCGAAGCCGCCATCACCAGCTCGTACTATCAACATGATCATCGGTGACGGCAAAGATGCCTTTATCAACAGCGTGAAATTCACCACCACTCACACGCTAAAGCGGTCTATCACCCGCGAATGGCACGACGAACTCAAAGAAAGTATCATCTTCGATGAGTCAGATGCCGACAATTTAACTTTTTCTCATAATGATGCCCTCGTTATTACTTTACGCATTTTAGGTACTGATGTAAAATGCATCATGGTGGACGGTAGAAGTGGAGCATGCATTATCCATCCCCGAGTCCTCACCCAAATGAGACTCGAGGACAAGATAGTGTCGCGCTACATCATGCTAACCGACTTTAATAATGTAGTTGAACAGACGATCAAGGAAATTACACTCCCTATCTTGGCCGGCAGTGTGACTCTAGAGACGACATTCCACATCATAGACCACGCCACCGCGTACAATGTCATCGTGGGATGACCATGGATACATCCCATGAGAGTCATTCCCTCCAGCCTATACCAAGTAATTAAATTCCAAACACCGTGGGGAATATTCAGCATACGGGGAGAACAACGTACGTCCTGGGAATGCTGCCGCATATCCTTAGACAACATGGCAACCCAACAGAAAAAGACAAGCAAAAAGAGGCATAGCAATAAACAAGCCGAGGTCGACACAAGAAGAGACCGGGGACATCACCATGGACCTCGACACGGTCGAGGCTGCAGATTCAACCAGAGAAGATCGACTGTAGCAAAAAGGCCTATATTGGTTGCAAACTCCAGGAACTAGGTAAATTCAGTCAATTCTTAATATCTAATACAGATTTGTTTGCCTTCAGCCATACAGACATGCCGGCCATCCTAAGGAAAATCGCCACACACAAATTAAATGTTGACCCGTTCCACCCTCCAGTAAGACAGGTCAGGCGTAAATTCAACTCCGCTATCAACGATGCAGTGTGCGAGAAGGTGAAAAAACTGTTAGAGAAAAGCTCCATCAGGGAGTCGAAGTACCCCAAGTGGATCGCCAACATAGTGATGGTCAAAAAGAAAAATGGAAAAATGGCGGATGTGCGTGGATTTCATAGACTTGAAAAAAGCATGTCTGAAGGATTCATTCCCGTTACCCCATATTGACCAACTCATTGACACACCAGCCGTGCACGAACTATTGAATTTCTTGGTCGCTTAGGCTATAACCAAATTCTTATGGAGGAAGAGGACTAGGAGAAGACCACATTCATCACCCACCAAGGAACGTATTGTTATAGGGTCATGCCATTTGGGCGGAAGAACGCGGGGGCTACATATCAAAGATTGGTAACAAAAATGTTAAGGACCAGCTCGGTAAGACCATGAAGGTATATATAGACGACATGTTGGTCAAGTCCAAAAAGGCAGAGGATCACATTGATCATTTGAAAGAAACTTTCGACATACTAAGAAGATACAGAATGAAGTTGAACCCGGAGAAATGCGCGTTTGGCGTAGCCTCGAGAAAGTTCTTGGGTTTTTTTGTATCACAGCGAGGGATCAAGGTCAACCCAGACCAAATCAAAGCTATCGAAGGGATACCGGAATTATTAAACACCAAAAAGCAAGTCTAATGGTTGACTGGCCGAATCGCCGCCCTATCAAGATTCATCTCACGGTCGACGGATATATGTCACAAATTTTTTGGCGTACTCAAAAAGGAAAACGGCCTCGAATGGACTCTCGAGTGCATCCAGGCTTTGTGAGAACTGGAGGCATACCTATCATCACCTACCCTGCTTTCAAAACCCGAACCTGGGGAGCAACTCCTTGTCTATCTAGCCATCTCCGAGATAGCGGTAAGCGCAGTCTTGATCCGCAAAAATAAAGGTACGCAATCTCCCATCTATTACATTAGATAAACACTCGTCGACGCCGAGACAAGGTACCCGCACCTCAAAAAATTGGCTCTGGCCTTGGTCATAGCTTCACGAAAGCTTAGATCCTATTTCCAATGCCACCCCTTCTCGATCGTCACAACCTTTCCCTTGAGGAGCATTTTGATTAAACCCGAGCTATCGAGGAAGATGGCCAAATGGGCCATGGAGCTAAGCAAGCACGGTATCACATACCAGCCGCGAACGACGATAAAGTCACACGTGCTCGCTGACTTCGTCCCCGACTTTAGTGCAAAAATAATGCCTGAAGTCAAAAGGGAAGCCATCCAAGCTTCCACCCAGACACAAGACCTCTGGGTACTATACACCGATGGTGCATCCAACACATCAGGGTCCGGACTAGGACTCGTACTCGAGGTCCCTATAGGCGAAGTAATTCGCCAGTCCATAAGGTGCCCAGATGTGACTAACAATGAGGCCGAGTATGAGGTCGTAATTGTAGGGTTGAGGCTAGCACTCAAGTATGGGGCAAAAAGGTTGAGACTCCGCTATGATTCCCAACTTGTAGTTAACCAAGTCACAGGACTTTCCAAATCAAGGAACAAAGGTTGCAAAAAGACCAGACCAAAATCTGCAAGCTATTACTTGAGTTCGACGAATGCCAGCTCGGTCAGAAACCACGGGTGCAGAATACCGAAGCAGACGACCTCGCCAAACTGGCGGCAGCTACCAAAAACATCACGACTGGGGATAAAAGTGTAGTCTATCTCCTCAACTCATTACTAGACCAAATCGAGGTAAGAACCATAAACTTAACTTGGGATTGCAAGCGGCCAGATACAGTCTCCTTCATAGCAACCTATACAAGAGGACATACGGCAACCCTCTGGCAAAATGTTTGGGCCCCAACTAAACCCAGCACGTTCTTGAAGAAGTACATGAAGTCCATTGCGGTGCTCACTACGGCAATCGAGCACTAGTTAGATGCCTCATATGGGCGGGATACTATTGGCCCACCATGAAAAAGGATGCTGCAGCCTTTGTGAGGAAATGCGAACAATGCCAAAAGTACGCCCCAATGATTCACTAAGCAGGTGAACACCTCCACCCAATCACCTCCCCTTGGCCGTTCATCAAATGGGGAATGGACATCGTGGGGCCCCTCCCAGCAGGGCGAGGTAAATGTACAATTTTTGTTGGTTTTAACTGATTATTTCTCTAAATAGGTGGAAGCAGGAGCATTCATCCAAATATGGGAATAGGAGGTAATCACCTTTATATAGAGAACATCATCTATCGATTCGGCCTACCCGAAGAGATCAGTTGTGACAACGGACCCCAGTTCACGGGAAAGAAAATCGTTGAGTTCTTCGAGAAATGGCATATCAAGAGGATACTCTAAACCCCATATCACCCAGCAGGTAACGAGCAAGCAGAATCCTCCAACAAGTCCATACTAAAAATCATGAAATAAAAGCTCGAAGACACTAAGGGACTGTGGCCGGAAACACTACCAGAAGTATTATGGGCCTACCGAACAACTCCGAAGACGAGCATAGGAGAGACACCTTACTCTTTGGTCTATGGGACTGAGGTCGGAGAACCCAGCCTAAGGTACTCCTATAAAAGCAACACGAGTAACGATGAGAGCAGAAGGCAGGAACTCGACGAAATCGACGAACGAAAAGATATGGCGTGCATAAGAATGGTCACCCAAAAACAACAAGCAGAACGCTATTACAACTAGAAAGCAAAGGTCCGGCCTCTTAAAGCTGGGTACTACGTACTGAAAGCCAAAACTCAAGTGAGCAAAGACCTCCAGGAAGGGAAGCTGGGAACAAATTGGGATGGCACGTATAAAATCACAGCCAAGCGCACAAGGGTTCAATCCAACTAGAGACAATGGAAGAAAAGCAACTACCAAACAACTGGAACATCAGCCACCTCAAATACTTCAACTTCTGAGAGAAAAAGTATCCCCCAAGTCGTACTCTTTTTTCCTCACTTGAGTTTTGTCCCATTTGGGTTTTCTCAAGGAGGTTTTTAACGAGACGGCGAAGGGAACACTTCGAGTCAGAGTACGTGAGGGTAGGACCTTTTTTACTATTTCATTGCTCGACTTCTCAAAACTCTCCAAGTCAAATAATGAAGAGACTAGGTAAACTGAGACTGGGACTGGAACACCAGCCAACACCCAAAATCTGTAATTTCTCCAAGTATGTAATCAAAGCAAAAATGTCAAAGTAATAAGAAACTTATAATTTATCAGGACACCTTATTCGTATCAAGGTTATGTCCGACCTCGCTCAAAAAAATACCTACTGGCCCTCGACCGTAATTTAACGATAGGCTATGTTCGACCCCGCTCGGACAAACATCTACCGTCCCTCGACTGTGATTTACCAAAAGGTTATGTTCGACTAAGCTCGAACAAACACCTACCGGTCCTCGACTGCTATTTAACGAAAGGTTATGTTCGACTTTAGCTCGAACAAACACCTACCGGTGCTTGGACATGATTTAACGAAAGGTAATATTTGACTAAGCTCGAACAAATACCTACCGGCCCTCGACGGCGGTTTAACGAAAGGTTATGTTTGACTACGCTTGAATAAACACCTACCGGCCCTCGGCCAACAAAAGGTTATGTTTGACCTCGTTTGAACAAACACCTATCGACCCTCGGCCACATCTCAACAAAAAACGCACGCGACCTATGAATATTCGGCTCCAAGGCCACGGCCAGCTAAAAGGCAAAAATAATAAGGACAAAAACAAAATGAGCAAACAATAAAAGAAAAAAACATACAAGTACAGAAAATAAACCACATGAAGAGAAAAAGATGCACGGAACAACTTTGATATTTTCATACTTAAACTGTTCAAAGGCTCGTGAAGACGCCGGCAAAAATACACAAAAAAGTCAAAAAGAAATCTATTGGTCGCCACCATCACGACCTTCGGTGCCCTCTCCAACTCGATCTTCGTTGACGTCACCATCCTAACTACCGATACCCTCATTATTTCGACTCCCCTCGCCATCGCCACCTTCACGCTCAGGATAAGCGGTATCGTACCAAGCATTCTCCTCAAGCCGGTCTGCACCCTCGTACCCATCCTCCTCATCGGCCTCAGGCGTAGTGGGATCATATCCATAAGTGAATCGAGCTTAACGAGGTTTAATACGAGTATCTTCGAGGCAGCCTCAGAAATGAACCCCGCCGCATGCAAATCTTGAAAGACATCTAACTGGGCCTCGGCATGAATCCATTCCTCATATAACTCTCGAGGTACATTGGGAAAATCTGAAACACGGGAAGATGACGGCTATGCAAGTAATTGGTTCTTCTCGGCCTCCAAAGCCGTTGACATTGGCCACAACATCCTCGGTTCTGACAAAAAAGAAATTAAACCAGAATTGACGTCTGTCCTTGTCGTCCATCTTCACCAACAAGTATTTTCTCCCTCGATGGCAAAGGTTCAGCATTGTTCCCCTATAAAAGCTAGGTGCGAACAGATGAATTAAGTGCCACAGTGTCAGTTCGACCCCGGCCAGTTCAGCAAACTTAGTGAGAATCTTTATAGCTTTATCAACGTACGACGGAGCTGAGCAGGACTAATGCCGTAGTGACGGCAGAACTCTTCCACCAGTGGAAGGACGGCAAATGAGTAGATGAGTTGGAAAGGGTAGGCGTAGAGGGCACAATACCCGCCTTAAGCTCCGCTAATTCCTTCACCGCCATTGCCGACCGAAAATCTCCAGGAGCGGTCTCCGGTGACTTGGTGAAATCGGACCTGGAATCAGGGTTGCATGGGACTATCTCCTCCACCGACGGGAAGGATACATCCTCAACAGTGGCAGGAACGCTCTCCCTATGGGAGGGGAACACCACTGCCAAGGGAGCAACACGACTCCCCTCTCCATCCTTAGAAGGTAAATTAGACATGATTCAATGTAAGGAAGGAGAATAACAAGCAAGAGGGAATGAGGAACAATGTAAGTCGCTGAAGCAGAGAGTTGAAATGATTCTGCAAAGAAGATAAAGGAGAAGCAATTGCTTAAAGAAAAGAAAGAGTTTGGAAAAAGTTTCAAAATCAACAAACCTTCCCCTATTTGTAAGGTTTGAGAGGCACCAAAATCAAAACGACAGGTCATGATTAGCACGGAGATCGAAATGACAGAGCCAATCAATAGTCACACCTAAATCGATGCAACGCGTCGGGAAACAGCATCATTATGATGCATGATGTCATGACGTCACTTTTCTCTTTGTACCAGATGGCTCCAATAGACTTATCGGAAAATTCAAAAAATTCAAAATATGCGGACCTCAGAAGGCCACGTAGCCTTGTCTCTACGACCACGACCTCAGTCAACTTTATAGAATTGTATCACAAACGATATTGTCCGCTCACCGACCTCGTCCGCAGGAACGACCTCGATAAGCGGAGGGACTAACTGTATGGGTCAAAATCCATCTTTAGTTGAAATGGTATTAGTAAAACATTCTTGGGACGCCACGTGTCGAAGTAATCTAATCATCAGCGAAGGTCATGGTCGAGGAGTCAGCAAAAACTGAAATCGGCGAGATGTCACCCTTGACGAGTTATAACGGCTAGTTTCAAGATAGGACATAAAAGAGAATATTTTAGTGGATATTCTCTGCATTTGTATTGCTATGATTTTTAGGAACATGTTTTTTATAAATAAAAGGGGACACAATGATAGGGCATGTGATATTCATTTGTAAAATACACTTTGATTTTAGAGAGAGAATCAGATCTTATTGCAAGCATATCACCTTTTCACTAAGATTCTTAGCTACACTTTTCTACTGGATCCGAGAATAACTCAGATATTCAAAAGATTTGAACATTCACTGGTTCCATCATTTCTTGGGTGACTCATTTGTTTTATTTACTTGAATGTCATTTATTGCTATGCATCAATATTCAATGCTACATTATTTCTTTTGACTTTTTAAATATTGTTGTGTGCTGCCGCTGCCATTAAAATATTCCTACATAGTATTTATTGCACTTCTGAGAACTTCCTCTTCGACATATTATTGTTAACTAAGATTAACCCTCATTTATATAAATTTAATTAGTTGAACCAAAATTTATATTTTTTTATCAAACAAAAACATTTTCTATGGAAAACGTTTTCCTAATGTTATCATCGGACCCTTATTAATTAGTTCACGTTTACTCAATTATACCAATAACCATAGTCAATACAAGTTATTGTAAATATTGAATGTGAGTAAAACTTTTCGAAATGATCTGTTGAATAGTACACGACTTTTTCGACGAAAGGAAAATGCAATTGAGGAAATCTTAGCCACAAATGACTTTCCATCTTTTTCTTTCTATATACTGAATCCCTTGATATAAAACACAAGGATATATTTGGTGAGTTTTTAAAATCTGCTAATCGAAAAACAAATAATCCGTATTGGTAAGAAACTTAGATATACGGTGAAGATAGAATTAGGTGAGGTAAATTAAGCTTTAAACTTGAATAAAATAGAATTTGTGTATATTTTGTGTTATTTTTCTTTTCCATATTTGGAGTAAAAAATCAAAGCAGCAAGTTCTTTGAGAGGACATTAAAGAATGTGACCGAAGTTTAAATAATTGTGTCTCCTTTAGTGAATTCATTTAAGTGGGGTCTGTTTTACAATTAGTGTGTGTTTACCATGTGTGTGGGACTGTGGAGGGGGGAGAATCGTCTCAGTCAAACACTTTGAGGGGGCAAAGTTGAATTTACTCGTAATTTAAAAATGATATACGGAGCATGTACATCTGTAAATCACGACGCCATTTTTATATACTGCTTAAGCTGCGATTTGTAAGGCGTGCGATCCCAAAAGTAATCCAGATTAGAAAAGTTGATCCCGACGCGCCCGCGAAGTACTCGCTTGTCCTCACTCTTCAACTGCAACAATAAAATGATCTCGACAAGACCACGTGGCTCTCTATAAAAGCGAGTAGAAAATACAGCAGAAACCAGCGAATTGTTCACTTCTTATCCGAGAATACCGCTCACTCTCTTACACTCCATTTTTTGCTTAGCTTAATTTATCAAGAAGACCAATATTATTTGCGCTAAATTGCGCCGAGGGGGTACACTGCGCACCCCAATCTTCATCTTCTCCCTCTCTACCTCACATCACAGTAGTCTTTGTCTCTCTGGCTTTCACTTTCACTTCCTTGTAGGCTTTAAACTTCTATAATAATAACCCAAGCATTTTCAAAAAAACACACTTACACTTCTCCCCCCATAACCACAACTACTTAAGCTCAAAACCTAGGGTTTTCTTTTTTCTGTCCACTCATCTCGTGTTAATAAAGTTCACACTAATCATTAAACACGAATGTATATAATTGTGAATTGTTGAAATGGATCCACCTATTATTAATGAGGCATCATTCTCGGCGGCCAACCCGAGTTCTTACAGCTTAGCTGAGATTTGGCCGTTTTCCACCGCGGCAAATGGTGGCGGCAACGGTGACCTTGGTGGAGGAGGCCTGGGTCTCAGAATGAGCAGCTTTACGGGTTTATTAGAGGCGGCTGCTAACTCCGTTAATGAATCTACTGTGACGGAGCAAAGCGGAAGAAGCGGCGGCGGCACTGCTGCTGTCAGGAAGAGGGATGTGAATTCGGAGGATGACTCTTCTAAGCTTGTTTCTACTAGTGATGCTAATGATTTGGTAATTATAATTATAACTAACTTTCTAATTGCTCTTTTTTGGTTTAAGTACAAGACTAAGCGGGATGTGGATAGATTACTGTTGATTTGACACTGAAATTTGTCTAATTATTATTTTCCTGCCTAATGTCTTTACATTTTTGGAAGAATAAATAGTATTTCTCATTGAGTTGAGTCACTTTTACATGTCAATTTCGTAATTTGTTCTCTCAGTTCTCTTCTTGTTATGTCTAAAAGCAATTCTTCGTAATTGGTGATGAATTATTAAGTTATTGATGCTTGTCAAACAGAACATATACTAAGCAATTCCTTGAGCTGTAAGTTGATGATGTATGTGCCAATTGTCAATTTGCTTGGTGAACCATTTCATTCGGTCAAGTTAGATTTCAGCATAACCCGACTTCTAAGTCTTCAGCTGATGAAAATTCTCTTCTGCTTCACAATTTAGAGGTTTCATAATTTTTTCAAATACTTTGCTAGTTGAGAATCAGCTCCTGGATTTACCATATACCTTTAGATCAAATTCTTATCTTGATATGGTTTCCAGACTTAATGAAGCTACGTATTGATTTTTCTTATTAATTCAAATTATGTTCGCAGCAGGATGGTTCAGTCGCCAAACGCCAGAAAGCATCAGAATCTAAAGAAGAAAATGGCGGCTCAAAGGTAGAAGCAGAATCCAGTTCCCGGACGGTTAACAAGGGCACTGAACAAAGTAGTAAACCTGAGCCACCTAAGGATTACATCCATGTAAGGGCAAGAAGGGGTCAAGCTACTGACAGCCACAGCCTAGCAGAGAGGGTATCACATTCTCTGAACTTTCATAACTTTAATTGTCTGGTGACTTTTTCATATTGGCTGAGCAGACTCTTTATTTATCAGGCGAGGAGAGAAAAAATAAGCGAGAGGATGAAAATTCTGCAAGATTTGGTTCCTGGATGTAATAAGGTTAGTAATTTTTTTTGAAATTATTTCTAATCTCTACAGCGAGCACGTGGGCTTCCCGTTAGAAATAGTGGTGGCTATTATAAAAAAAATGGTGATATTCTTACCATATCTACTAACGGTAACCTAAATCAGTATCATCTGTGCTTGTAAGGTTGAACGCATTTCATGTGTAATTAGCATTTTTCGCGTGACTTAGTAACTCTCTTACAGGTTATTGGAAAAGCTCTTGTTCTTGATGAAATAATAAATTATATCCAGTCACTACAGCGTCAAGTGGAGGTAGTTCCTCATCTTCCTAGTAGTTGTCCTTTTGGGTCTTATGAACTCAGCCATAACCTTATCTTTTTTCTCTCAATTGAACTTTCCAGTTCTTGTCCATGAAGCTTGAAGCAGTCAATTCAAGGATGAGCCACCCTATAGATACCTTTCCTTCAAAAGATGTAAGTATTTGGTGTTCTTTTTCCTTATCACAAGTAGCTGGTAGATGGATTCAGGTTTTTGTTGATCTAAGACTAAAACACTATATCTGTTCTATCTGTTAAGCCTTCCAAATTTGGAGTCGATAATCTACAGGTGGATAATAACTTGCTGAAGCTTATTTTATCTGATATTTTGTTTACTTCAGATATTGCAGATTTGGTAAAGTAAATGCCAGAAATGGTAGATATCTTTCACTGCCCATTTTCTATATCACATTTGCTCATGGCTGCAGTTGAAATCTCTTTCACCCAAAGACTCTGGACCTAGAAGTTTAAGTAGTATTAGGCACCATGGTTGTGAGAAATTATGTGATGGTCAAGTAAAGTTATTGAATTAGTTGATTTTGATATCTTCCTCAAGCATCCTATGAATGCTTGAACTCTGGCAACCACATTTCTTGAAAGAAATGCATTCATGAAAACATTGAAAACTTGTGCTCTCTTTTGATTTGAACCTTTTGGATGAAACTGATTTGCCACTAGACTGACTCTAAGTCAGTTCTCTTGAGGTAGTATCAACAGGAAATCACCTACATTAGTGTCTGGGGCGTTGCTATGTGCCAAATTGCAGTTCTGGGAAAGCTTTCCACATATTTTTTGATCAGATAGTAGCTGAGACTTTTCTCTAGATAGGGCACGGCTTGTTTCTAGACTCCTGATACCTTTGCCATATCTTTTAATTTTGTTTTACTCTAGGCATTAATTGTAAGAATCCAGCATAGAACAGCAAGGGAAATTTTTATATGGTTAACTTAGTTTAAGTTACTATCGAGCTTTGGAGTATAGGCTGGAACCATCTCCAACATGCTTCAAGGAATTTGGTATCACAACTCATCAGATAGACTGTTGTGTAGAAGCACAAAAAGAGCTTTTTGTGACCACTTTTCTTTTGCTTTCTTGCACGCGTTATTTTTTTTCTTATCGTTTTCGGGGTGGGGCAGGTTTGATCTGGAAGTTTATCACCATTATACAATTCTTTTGCTACCCAATCCCATCTTCATAGTGATGATGTTTGAGGGGAAGTTTTGAAAGTGAAGTTTAAGCTTTTTGCAGCATTGCTAATGCTGCACTTTACCATGTGAAATTAAATGACCTGACATTTGGACAGATGTAGACCTTTTCTGATAAGCTTCCATGCTTTTGTTATCTGGTGCCACAGTAAACTCTGTGATGTACTTGCTACTTCTTTTGCCCCACTTTCCAGCTTTCACTTTTCCAGCCCTTTGTTCTCTCAATGTATTGTTTTCTTGTATGACTTGACCTTGTTGGTCCTTGAGAATTTTGTGTGGATATAGACTACACGGATTTTGTTTCTCTACCACAATCTGCGGTGCTCATGTGAGCTTATGCTCACCTTCTTAAGCTACATACCAAGCTGAGTTATCTTTGCCAACTGAACTGCTACTACTGTTTTCATTCATGCATCATCGCTAGACACTAATGATCTTTTTCAGTAGTTTCAATGTCAAGTTAGCCCCTAAAATATTCATATTCATTGCAACACAATCTAGTGCTTGATTCTTTTCGTGTTTCTATACGAATAATTTTTTGTGGAAAGCTTCTCATCACTTTCTTGATTTCTGGGCCCTCTACTTCTCTTGCAGCTTGCACCGTCAGCATTTGATGCCACTGGAATAATTTTTGGCGCACAAGCACCGAGAGAATATGCTCAAGGAGCACAATCCGAGTGGCTCCATATGCAGGTTGGTAGCAGCTTTGACAGAGCAACATGACAGATGCCCTAATGAGCTATTAGTCTTCCACTTCATCATGATGTTTGTGAGGGAACCTTGGCATTGGATCCTGCAACTGTCCAGCAGCTGTTCCACTATAGAAGAAGCATGCTTAAATTTGTAATCATAATCACCCTCATTTACAGTAGAATTGTCTGTTTTATCTTGTATGATCAAGGTCGTCTAACTCAGTGTACTTGTACTATGTTGTATTGGTATAAGAAATAGACTACGCAGACTTTCTCGCTGTACTAGGCACAGATGCCTTCCCATTGTGAACGCTCTGAACAATGCACAGTCTCTCAGAATATATTCTTGCTCAAAGAACATAGAACAAAATATATAAGACAGCCAAACTAAATAAAGGATAGAGGAAGAACATATGAAAAATCGCCTGGAATTGAGTATTTATATTTTCACATTAGTCTGGAAGCCGGTAACTGGTTAAATTTGTAAAGACTGCGCAATAAAACCCAGAAGGAAAAGCAGAGGTTTGGCCGGCACCAGAATAGGATTCTTCTGTTGTTCGAGTTTCTTTTTAAGCTTTGGGCCTGGAGTAGCCAGACTACCTAGTTAGAGACCTAAAACTCGGTGGGTTTATGCTTCACTAGGAAGCATAGACCTAAGTCTATTCTGAAGATTCTGATAATGTTTTCGTTTGTTCTTTTTTAATTTTCAATTTTTTGCCATAGGCTCTAGGTACTGTGCAGGTGTTTAGGCATTTGCGTTTTTGCATTGTCTCCGAGCTTGACCGTACTTTTTCAGTGTCATCAACTAGGTTAAAAATGGGAATGAAGGTCCTCGATCCTCTTTGGCTGCATAGCTTATTACATCAGAAGTAGCATTTAGCTGATCGAGCGATGCAACTCAAACACATATCCACATTATGGCCTACCATTGGATAGCGCGGTTAATTGGTCGAAAGCCACATCAGCATTTGGCTATATCTACAACAACAATAACAAACCCAGTGTAATCCCACAAAGTGGAGTCTGAAGAGAATAACTATATGCTGACCTTACCCCTACCTTCCCCTGACCTTACCCCTACGTGGTTAGCTATATATGTGTTACAATAATGTAGTCTTTGCAGCATAGACTCAAAATCATTCAATTGCATGTTAAGTAGCATACAGCAGTTGCTTTTATTTCCAAATCTTCCATCGGATTTGTGACAGTAAGGATATAAATAGAGTAGTAGAGCCAGAGCTCGGTAGTCAATACATGAACATGTGCCTCTGCCGGTTCTTCTGAATTTCGCTAAGAAGAGATGATTATTTTCTTTTACTTACTTAAATCTTATTTAACAAGAACAGAATCTCAGCTGGCCTCAACCTTTTGGAGGTTTCATTAGCATAAATGCATATTTTGTTATTGCTTAAACTATACTGAAACCAAAACTTGCAAACTAGTAGTACTAAATTGTATGAGAAGTGATAGCGAACAACACACTGTAAACGTCAATGATATGGTGAAAAATAGCATAACTCTTATTTGTATGAGTAACTGCAAAGAACAGAATCATTGGAGTGCTCATATGTACACGTCCATATGAAATAAATAAGAATTCTTGTTGCTCTTCTGCATTATTTATGATTACACAATAATACCTGGAGATCTATGAACCGGATGAAAGGTTGGACAAATACACAGCTAAGTTTATATTTTACGCTTTCCTTTTCCATTCTGTTATTCAGCTGTTATAGCTTTTACTCCTGAGACAATGGAGGTTTAAGCACCAAATTTGGCCTTGATGCCATCAATGACACTTGCTTCAACTTGGAAGGTCTTAGTCAACACATCATTAGGAATGGGAGGTTTGGAAGCAAATAGTGTAGTTGGAACGACGACTGTTCCTGGCAAATGACTGTTAAAAGCTGTGAAGGTCAATGCCATCCCCTTCCCTACATTCATTTGAAAATGCACTAGTCCTCGGGGTATCACAAACATCTGTCCTGCAGTCAAAACTTTGGAATAGAACTTGTTGTCCGTTGTCACGAACCCAACAAAGAGTTTCCCCTTGATGACAACCCCGGACTCAGTTGCACGAGGGTGTGAATGGGGTGGATTCAGCCCTCCCGGGGCATAGTCAACTCGATTCATAGAGAGACCTAACGTGTTCAAGCCTGGGAAAGAAAGAACATTTCCTGGGGTCACGCTGAATCCAAATACATTGTCTGTGTTTCCCTCTTTGCTTAGACCATCAAAGAAGAAGTCATCCGAAGTAACTTGGGAAGCAGGCTTGCAAGGAAAGCCGTTAAGAGATGTTGATGTGCTGTTCAGAATTCCAACACAGAAATCCTGCAGTGGATCAGGATCAGCTGAGTGAGAAGGAAACGGTAAAACTACCAGAATTATTAACAAGAATGTCACACGAATAGAAAACCCCGACTGAGACTTCAGGGCAGCCATTGTTTAGTGCTGTAGAATGAAACTTGATTCCAAGAATAGTGTGGCACTGTACTAATGGACAGGAGTTTAAGGGCTATTTATGCCTTGGCGTTATCTCATCTGCAAGAAGGCAACCTGCTAAAATAAAGAAAGGAAATTTCGTTGAGGTTGGTTGGCGCTTTGACAATAGATGAATGCAACGTTTCAACTTCTGTAAGGAGATGAAATAGTCAATCGAATTGCTGGTAAATTTTACTTGGGGATAACGACCTCTGTGAATTATTGTATCATTTGTCAAAGCAATGAATTGTTCAACTCCTTTTTAATCAGGTGGTTCATCCTAGCCCTTCCGATGGTATAACAAGCCAAGTAGTGCTGAATCAGTCCTAAATTCCTAAGCTTGGGCAGCTCATTTCACTAAGCTCTTGCTATGCGCGAGATCCGGGGAAGGACCGGACCACAAGGGTCTAATAAAGTTAATAAATCATGATTTGAACTAAATGCAATGCTCAGAGGCAGCCACACTTGTCTATCAGGCAGTGGCGGACCTAGACTTTTATATAAGTAGAGGTATACCGAAATCGTTAAAAATAATCGATAGTAAAAGAGATATTGAGTTAACAAATAAACATGGGTTACCTAGTGCTCCTTTTGGTTCTAACAAAACCTTAAAAGAAAATTTGCCTATTATATATATATATATATATATATATATATATATATAAGATTTAGGTATATATATATAATAACTGATTTATTTACCTTTAAAATTTGACAAGTTATAAACTTCAGAAAATTTTACAAATTTTACTGTAACAAACATAAGTTTGATCTATATTTATAATACTAGACTTTATTTATTAATTTCACTTTAACTTGCACTAACTGTTACCAAAAAAATAGAAAGGAGCTAAGCTAAATCAATAATTTCATATAGAAAGTTCCATAACTATGGAAAGAGACTAAACTAAAATTAACAAAAAAAAAAAAAAAGAAGAAGAAGACTAAGAAAAAGTGCTGATAACGAGCTTGAAAAAGTGAAATGAACCCAAATAATGCTAAAGTTTGGGCTCGAACACGCGACCAACTACAGAAGTTGACCCCGCTTGCTTAAGCGGGTTCAACTGCTTCATTTTTATAGTATTTTTTTTATTAAAAAATAATTTCCACACATAAATAGTAAAAAATATTTACGAAGCGGGTTCAGTTGAACTACCTTAAACCAATGTTGGTCCGCCCCTGTTATCAGGATAGAGCCAAGAGCTTCTAGAAGCTGCGACACAGTAGAACAACAGCAAAGCTCTAATATCTTTCAACTGGAATACTGGACTATTGCTAGGAAAAATGATCAAATTGGAGGAAAATTGAGTAGGTAAACCTACCCATGCCCAATATTTTTGTTAAATTGGCATACGACATAATCAACTAAAATACAAATACTGGAAAAGTCATTTATTTGTCTCACATTGAGATCCTGAGGAAGAATTCAATCTAATGCTTCTCTTTTTCACCTGATCCTATACTCCTGATAAATTTTATTGGGAAGATGACGTCCATGTTTGTTGGAATATGACTTTTTCATAATGTAATTAGAATACCGCATGCTTCATGTAATGTAATCTATTTAATTTTTTTGACTATACCACGATGATAATGAAATTTGAAGAGTGACAAGTTATTGTTTGTAAAATAACTTTCATGTTTGGCAAGATAAGATAAACTTAAAAACAATGGTATGTGGTAGATGGTAACACAGGAGATTAACTAATACACAGTAACAATAATATGTAGATTTAGTCAAGATGTTTTGGCTGCTCGTATTCAAATATAAGGAGACTTATAAACAATAGTACTACGTTCTGTTTTGAACTAGATAAAAGTAAAAATCCAACTGTAAGTACATCGCATTCAGGTCATTTGAGGGCCTTAGGTTGTATAACGATAAAAATATTAACACAAGTCTCATTTCTTTGGTATTGCATAATATTGAGTACGATCTGAATGAGATTGTCAACCACGTCCGACTATCAATAGGTGGGTTGGGCAATGACCCATCTATTGATACAACCCATGTTGATGCGCCCAAATTCAGCGCTAACCGTCCATTTGCCACCCCTACAAGTCTATAATATGACATGTATTCATATGTTATCCCATTTTGGAGAACTCAGATACAGGTTTGTACCACTTGCTGCGTACCCTGAGAGATAAGGGATAATGGTAATTTATATATGTTACCACAAATAAATGGTTCAAATCAATTTATACACATGGCTACCAAACCTACAACAACAGATCATTTCATAATAATAAACTCTTCCTCCTGATGCCATTTCTCAAGAAAATAGAACAAGCCATTATCCTTGCCCATGACTGCAGTAGTATTATATGCTTCGATCAGAATTCACTAATCGAAAACAGCCTCTCTGCCTATCAGAATTCACTAAGGTGTGATTCCTTCCCCACCTCTTTGATGATGCTGTGACTGGGGAATCTCCTGAAGCTTTCATGTTTAAAAGAGAATCTTTTCAATGGCGCATCTCCAGCGCAGCTGGACCAATAGGAATCACACCGGAAGGTGATACAAGTGCGTCCACAAGAATATCATTTGGAGTTAGTGGTATAGTACCCTCATCCACTATCTGCACTGAGTAACAAAGTGCAACTGCAATCCAAAGTGAAAAAGTCACTATAGAAAAGGAAAATTTGTTTACTGTGAACAAAGAAGATACGGCGAAATGGTACGTAATCCTGGAAAGAAGCAGACACAGAGACATACTTTTGAGAGGTTGCTTCCAATTCCGCTCCATTGCAAGCTCTTGATATCTTGACAAAAAGGTGTCGTAGTAACTATTTGTGTCAAACCATGAAAAACAAAGGATCATCAACAAGAGGACAAAAATGTAAAAGTGCAATCAAGAATGAAGGGGTAAAGCCATGTGACTACTCTTCTTATTTTGTTTTTCCTTTTTTCTTTAACAGGTCGGTCTTCTGCTTCCTTTCTTGTACTTTTTCTCTATTTATATTAACCAAAGCTGTTATTTCTGCAGAAGGGGAACTACAGAAACAAAGGGACAAAACCTACCCTCCACCGCGGCCCAACCGTCTTCCAGCTTTATCAAATGCAAGTCCTTCATAGAAGAGAGAGAGAGTAAATACATTATTACCAAAACCAATGTTTTTACCAATGATTTCAAGCTTTGAATCATTTAGAGTTTCACAAGTTAATGATAAACATTAACGCACTTACCAGGTAAAAGAAACAAATCAACAGGCTCATTTGCGAACAATACTGCAACAACAAAAAATCTTTCATTACTACCATTAAGTCCACAATCCTTTTCCAATTTTCACCCTCGAAAGAGAACTGGACAGAAATAAATGTGTGTACCAACAAACATGTCCAAATATGAGCTACACATTAATCATAAGCGAGAAAATGTATTCATAACTTGGTTACTATCTTGATGAAGTAGGTCTCAAAGACCAGCACCTTTTTTTTGTTTTTTCCTCCTTGTTGGATAAGTGGAAAAATTGACACTTCTTTCAACAACAATAGTACAATAAGAGAACACACCAGGAAAAGGTATCAATTTCAGAGATGCCAAAAGTTCAGCTGTACAAATGAACCTAAGGATATACTATGCTCTTTCATCTTGTACTAATGAACGTAAAAATCTGCTATGCTCTTTCCATTTGTATCAAGTATATTATAATCTTCGGAAAAGGGTCAAAATACCCCTCTACTATCGAATATTGTTTAAATTTATCATCCGTTATACTAATCGATCAAAAATGCCCCTACCGTCTTACTATTAAACAAATACCCCCCAAGTTAATAGAGAGGCCACTTAGCGGCCATTTAAGACATTTGGTCTATTCGGATTTATTTTTACACTGACCCGACCCACTACCCGATACCAAAATCTGAACCCTAATTTTTTTGGTCCTTACTTCATCTCCTTTGTTGGAGCCTATTATCTGCAAATCTACTTGGAAAAACTCAAGAAATGAAGGTCAATCTCTATCTGCACATCCACAATGGTAAATCCAAGAAAAGAAGGCCAAATCTCCATGAGAGTAAAAGAAATAATCTGTTACTGTTTATATTTCTTATTATTCAGACCCACAAAGCTATAATGTACAATGTCAAATCCAGAATTCCTCAAGTTATTGCCATTCTATCAAGCTCAAAAGACAACTCTTTTTTTCTTCTTTTTCCCCTCTAATTCCTTTCATGAGGGATGAAATTAAACCTTTAATTTATGTGCTCTTACAGGCATAGATCAACACTGAGAATTCAACTTTATCTTGATCTTTCTGCAGCAATGAGAGTGCAGTATTTGTTATGTCCGCCTCATAGCTCTTTGTCACTTATGTAATTGTCGAGACAAGGTAAATGAATAGGAGATTAAGATCTAAATGTGCTTTGCAACTTTTTAGAGTGGTATGGGTGAAGGTGGGTTTCTTTCTCACTGGTGGTGGCTATGGAGATGAGCCGAAGAGGTGAGGGAGGTGATGGTGGAGAAGAGGGCGTCAGCAGCAAGCTTTGCCGGCGACATAACAGGAAAAACTTCATAGGGATGTTGAATAAGGGTATAATTTTTAGGGTCGGGTACCGGGTATTAGGTCGGGTATCCGGATGGACCAAATGGCCGCCACGTGGCCCCTCCATTAACTTGGGGGCATGTTTGTTCAATAGTAAGACGGTAGGGGCATTTTTTATCTATTAGTACCACGCGGAGGGTAAATTTAAACAATATTCGATAGTAGAGGGACCCTTTTCCGTATAATCTTGACGCTTCATCAATCAAAACAAACAAATTCTTTAACGCTTTCTCCTTTTACATCCTGCTCATGTGTTGCCTGTTTAGACAAGTGTCTACTCACACCGGAGACACACCCGAAGTGTATGTCTAGATTATTCCTTTGAATATGATTTCCTATTAAAAAAAATTGCCTGATAACCATGAATTTTTTTGTAGAGGGGAAAAGTGTGTTGACAAAGCATATCCCATTAGTTCTACAAACTAACTAGTTTGGCTGGGATTTAACATGAACAAGACAACTAATGTAGCATGAGGCTTCCTATGCACCAAATAATTTATTCAATACGGGCACTTCAGGAAAGTTAGTAAAACATAAAGCAGGATTACCCTAACATAGTAACACCCCATAATAGAGTTTTCTGAAATGAGACAAACTTCCACACTTAAAGACAAGTTCGAGACATAGAATGAAATTGCTCCTCATAATTTTATGAATTACTAGAGGTTTTAACTCATTGAAATGTAACATGAAACAAGTTGATTATGTGCATTTTACCTATTGTTGCTGCAGTAAAAAAAGATACAGCAGTGTGAAGAAAAAGAACTATTCAGTATTTACAAAGTAAAAGTAAATGTACCATCTTCACGTTCATTTCCATCAGCATCTACTGGAGCTGGTTCCAGAATGTCCATTGAATTTGCAATCAAATCGTCAGTGCTTGAGATGTGAAGCATTCGCATGTTTCTGTTCCTATCCTCCACTCTTGGAACAAAAAGCTTCTTTTGCATCTGCAAATCCTGATCTTATTTGATAATGGGAAACGAGAACGAGAATCAAGGTCTATAACTAATAAAACAGTTAACAATGAAGAGAGCAACACCAAGAAATTGTAACAATGTTGTCACCTAGTGCTTAATACATTAGTGGAGAAGTACTTATGATATCCAATATATACCACAGCCCATTTATCAATTAATCAATCAACCACGACTCAATCCCAAACCAGTTCGTGTAACATAGAAATTCCAGAGGTTCAATTGAATTCCCTTCCTTGCAAAATTATACTGTGTAAATAGAGCGAAAGCTTCTTTTTTTTTTTGGTTATATATAAAATGTTGAATCCCCTTTACATACGAGAATTTTAGTGTAGCGGCAAAGGGATTTGAAATTTTCTGAATGAAACATTTTGGCTAAGCATTTTGATGAGTAGAAACACACCTCTGAATGGCTTCTGAGAATATGAGAGAGTATTCGGGCTGTATCTACTTCTCGCAAAGCACTACAGCTTATGTAAGCACACAATCTCTTGCAAGCCTTAAACCATGGAGCCTCCATTACAATCCTTTGTATTGCTTCATCTAACCACTCGCATACAAATCAAAATTATCAACTTATCTTCAACGGGAAGAGAAATAATCTACTTTTAAATTTGTGTGTAGGAAAAAAAAAATACCTTCTTGGGGTCTAAGGGTGGGATCCATGGACTTGAGATCTCTTTTAACAACAGAACGGAGGGCCTTTTTCTGCTTGAAAATTGTTTCCAAATGGGCAGCATCGGAATTGAGGTTCTTTTCTCCGGCGGCGCTCATGGTGGCCAGGCCGGAACACGGTGAAGGTTGACGGCGGAGGATAGCGGAGCGGGTGAAGAAGAAGCGGGTGCTGGATAGTGCCACGGCAGTAGCTGACGTGGCTACTGTCCAAGGATTGGTCATTTAATCGCCTGGTCGTGCGTGCACACATATGATTTATGTGTGCTCCTCCCGTTTCCAAATGCCCGCAGGTTTCTATACAGCACGAGTAACACTTTGGATTAGGGAATAACCACAGCATTCGTTAATCTCCAAATATTATTCTTTTTAAAAAACTAATTTCAAAATAACGAGAAATTATAGATTTATTTTTTTCAAAGTTACTTATCTTTTTACAATTAGTGAGATGTTTAAAGAAATATAACAGGTAGTATAGATAAATACTCTTATGATTATAATTAAGGGTATTAAATAAATTACTTAAGGGTTGTGCTTGTGCAAAAAACATGTAATATGGACGAGAGGAGTATGCCAAGCTCGGAGGATAAGATCTAATGAGAGATTTTTTATATGGATCGTGAAAAATAATACATAGGATTGATGGATAGGATTGATGGATCACATTGTCACTCACACAACTACACAACTGACAATAACAATAACAAACCCAGTAATTCTACCAGTGGGATTTAGGAAAGATAGTGTGTACGCAGTCCTTATCCCAAACTTATGCAAATAGAGAAGCTGTTTTCGGTAGACCCTCGGCTCATTTGCACAATTGACGATTATCACTAAAGCACATTGATTTATCATGGTTAAGTGTAAATTGAGATAATTGTAGCATATCTTAATTGATCATGGTTATTGAGTAAGTTTTTTCCTTCTCATGCATGCTTTCAAGGGAGCACGATTGACCACCATTAATTCAGTTAATTGATCCGCCAAGCACTTTCCTATTAATTAGTAAACAAGAAAGAGTGACCATTTGGTACATATAGCTAAACTCCACAGCACCATCCAATTTTTGGAAATATTTGTATTAGGGAAACAGTCTTACTATCTTTCCTTCTTCACATCTACTGGAGAGAAATTAAGAGGAAGGTCATGATCTGGGGTTTACTCTACCTACCAAGATCATGATCTATCTCATTTCATCCCTTTTCTTTTGAACCCTCATTTCTCCATCTCTTTCTGATCAACACCCCATTTTTTAAATTTTCACAGACCACATTCATTGTCTGAGAATATTTTTGGGTTGTTTTTATTAGACAAAAGTTAAGGTAAAAAGAATGGCTTCGCGATCTTTCAAGCGCTTGGTTGAACAGAAGATGGGGAGAGTTGGGGTTTTCTTCGTATATGCTATTCTTGAATGGGTGATGATCATTATTCTTTTCATTGATGGCTTTCTTGCATTTTTCACCAATGAATTCGCCAAGTTCTTCGAATTGAAAGTTCCCTGCTTGCTATGCACGAGGATCGATCACATTTTCATTAAAAGGAACTCAAGTTTCTATTATAATGATTCCATTTGTGAAGTTCACAAAAAGGACATTTCTTCCCTTGCGTATTGTCATGTCCACAAGAAGCTTTCTGATATTAGGAACATGTGTGAAGGCTGCCTTCTCTCATTTGCAACAGAGAAGGATTCTGATTGTGATAGGTACAAGTCATTAGTTGGGATTTTGCATAAAGACATTGATTGCTTTGTGGATGGAGATGATCAGAGAGTTTCCATAAAATCAGTGAAGAATGAAGATGAGGTCATCAAAACTGGAACTGTTGTTATCCTGAGGTGTTCTTGTTGTGGGGAGCCTCTGAAATTGAGGTCTAAATATTTGCGGAACTCGTCTATAAATGAAAATATTTATTCTCAAGCTCCTGCCCCGTCTCCTCGATCTCCCTTGACAACATGGAGAAATGAGGAATCGCGCAATCTAGAATTGCCTCATGTCCGGTACACAGAGCTGAAGTTTACCTCAGAAAATGACTCGGACCTTCCAGACGATGAGGGTCACCAAAATGCAGGTACCTATTTATCTTGAGGATTTCTTTTGCTTCATGTTTTCATCATTAACAGTGTTGTGGTGAAAGAAAAAAAAAAGAACAATGAAAGAGAGAGAAGAGCTCTTTCATCTTAACTTCTGCAACTTTTACAATTAGAGTTTTAAGTTCTATCCATTGTCAATGTATATAACTTAAATCCTTACATTATTAAAGGAATATGGTGTGTGGGTGGGTGGGGTGGAGTGGGGTT
>MCJB01035515.1:339802-362051 GCA_002018475.1 Nicotiana obtusifolia | reverse complement strand
GGGGGGGGAATAGTTACAATTTTTGCCCTTTATCTGTCTTTGATGCTACAAGTTATGTTGTTAATTTTATGGTATGTTAGTGCTTGGTACTCGTTTTAAGAAAGAAAGAATAATGCAAGCAGAAGAAATGGTGGAATTGCAGTTACAGAAAGCTTCTCTGAATCAAGGATCTTAGCATCACCACCTCATAGTTCACATCTCTTTGCATAGTCTATTCTACTTTATATCTCTTTTTTCCAATGTGTAGCAGGTAGAGATGATATTAAAGCTGCTAGTGCCCCACTTCTACCAGATCCTGAGGACATACATGATGAACCTTGCAAAACCCCAAATTCTGCAAGAAATAAATTCTTTGGAATCCCATTGTCAGACTCAGCTCAAGCTAGTCCTAAGTGGCCTTATAGGCCCAGAAAATTGGGTGGTGATAAGAGTGAATTCATTTCAGATGCTAATGACACGAGTGCAGCAAACGAAGCTGACGATGACATCTTGCATCGCTTAAAGAGGCAGGTTCGTCTGGACCGAAAGTCTCTCATGGAACTGTACATGGAATTGGATGAAGAAAGAAGTGCCTCTGCTGTTGCAGCAAACAATGCCATGGCCATGATCACGCGCTTGCAAGCAGAGAAGGCAGCTGTCCAAATGGAAGCATTGCAATATCAGAGAATGATGGAAGAACAAGCAGAATATGACCAAGAGGCCTTGCAAGTCATGAAAGACCTAGTTTTGAAGAGGGAGGAAGAGATAAAGGTTTTGGAAGCTGAACTCGAGACCTACAGGGAGAAATATGGGCATATCAAGAAAGTAGGTAGTGAGGTCTGTGAAGTCGATGCAGATGATGATTATCAAGAGTTGAAATCTCATTCTGTATCATCCTTCGGTGAAAGATCAGACTGTGGCAGTTCTGGTGAAGTAGATCAAGATGGAGTAAACGCGTTCCATATTGAACGTCCAAGGGAATTTGGAGAGGGAATTGTTGATGAATCAAACCTTGATTTTGAGAATGAGAGATCTTATCTGCAGGGTTTGTTAACAAACCTTGAAAAGAAGATTAAATTATCTCCTGATGTTGAATCTCATGTGTTAGAATCAAATGTGATTCAAGACAGAGGTACATATGAGTCTTTACTTCCCTAGCTGTCAGCCTATCTTTTTCTTTTCATTCTTGTTGATTATCAGACAATAGATACTAAAAGTTTGATAATGTTGTTAGGAAATGAGAACAAGGTTACCCTTACAAGAGAAGTGTCACTAATCAGAGAGAGATTGAGAGCCGTCGAAGCAGAAAGTGGCTTCTTAAAACACGCGGCCATGACATTACAGAGGGGGGGAGAAGGAACCAAACTCTTGACTGAGATAGCTCAACATCTGCGGGAGCTTAGATACTCGGGTACAGCACAAGGGGAGGCAGATGCATGACTTTTGTTCGAAAAGGTGATTTCTCTTCTTTTTAGTTGTATATCTTTATTCTTGCTCCCAGAGGTACTAGAATTTCTTTAAAGGGGAGGTACTAGAATTTCTTTAAAAGGCGAGAATGAGAAAAAAATAGAAAGCTACATTAGTTGTGTGATGTAAATTTTCTACAGATGAGTCTTCGAGAGTCACAGAATCATTCATGCTACTTTTAGCTAAAAATAGATCTCCAATTATAAATTTATTCGTCGTGTTAACAGAGATCAATTTTTTGCTTTGTACGTCTCATGTCAACTGTAGTTCCCTCGTCACTTGAAGCTTAATGCTCCTAGTAATCTGCAGGAGTCAGTTATGTAACAAGTGTTCTTTGCAGTTGTTTCTCCTCCTTTTCCTCTCTACTTCCACATTAGGATGTACAGTCTTGGAAGGAGCCCTAAAGTTCCCAGCTTTGG
Source organism: Nicotiana obtusifolia (assembly GCA_002018475.1). NCBI lineage: Eukaryota > Viridiplantae > Streptophyta > Magnoliopsida > Solanales > Solanaceae > Nicotiana > Nicotiana obtusifolia. The sequence continues at coordinate 360,186 of MCJB01035515.1, read as the reverse complement.
CATTTCTCGGAGCTTTACTTCTCATTACCTAGAGCCTAGAGGTACTTCTGGTAATATCCTATTCCATGCTTGTATATTCACTGACTCCATCTTGGATTTTTAACTCAAAATATTGTACTAGTTGCACCAAAGTAGCACTAGAAATTATTAGTTGCACCAAAGTAGCACAATCTGACTAGCCTTGATATATCATCGGCTTGTATGCTTGGAAGAAGGGAAGAGCTTCTCCCAGTGTTTGGGTTGTTCGGTGTGGGGTATAATCCAATATCTTTCAAAATTTTGGAAGAAAAAAATGTCAATTTTAAGTGATGACATGTGATGTGTTAATATCATTCTGCAGTAGACCGAATAGAGGATCCAAAGAAATTGATTGCTTTAAACTTCACTTTCCTGATGAGGATTAAATTCAAGTGTAAGTTCGAAGTATTCTTAAATTTAAGTGCTGAGTTTGAAGTTACTTTATAGGATAATCGCCAACGAAACACGTAGGTTAACTTAGGTTGGATTCTTATTGACGTATGATCATATTTTAAAGTAGTTTTTCCCTAATTCGGCTTTTAGGATTTGAAGATGGCTTATCGGAAATAATATTTTTACCTTCCTAAGATAGGGGTAAGTTCTGCTTACACACTACATTCCCATACCCACATTGGATATGTTTTTGTTGTTGAGTTGAGGATGGCCCCATCTTTCTTCTTTTTTTTTTTTTTTTTTTTTTTTTTTTTTTTTTTCTTTCTTTCTTTCTGAATGTAACATATTTTATATATAAGATGTCCACTAGGGCTGTCAAATTTGGTCGAAGCCCAAACGACCCTCCCCACCCATCCAAAGGTTGGGTTGGTCATTAACCCGCCCATTTATTGAAATCAAGCATCTTGACCAACTCATCTCAACTCATTCAAAGTTGGGCTAATTTTTAGCTCAAATTGAACCATGATTAGCTTTGTCAAAATATCTTAGAAATAATTTTTTTTGGGTTTGATATGTTGTATATGACCATAACAAAAGAAAAAAAGTCTTATTTAGTAAGTATACAATTCATAAGAAAACAACAAATATTAATTAAATTTGGTAAGAGTTGGGCGTTGGGCTATGACCCAAATTTTAGTTCATCTTGGCCCAATGCATCTCAACCCATATAACTTTTTGCTGGTCATTAACCCACCCATTTATTGACTCAGCCCATTTTGACCCGGCCAAAATCAGTCCAACCAGCCCATTTGACACCCCTAATATCCACTATAGACTCTACATCTTCTACAAGGGCTTCAAATCGATCAGGATTACCATTTTCCAATAGGAAACAAGAAAAATATAGTATCTAACCTGTTGTTGAAAGCTACAAGGCTCAATATGTGAACACTTGTGATCTCAAGGCAGTGAGTAATACTGCTTTTTGCAGGTGAAATTGGCTTGACCAGATAACTTTGAAATAATCCAGCAAAAGGCAGAATGGACTCACGGGAGGACTCCAATGAGAAACGAAGAAATAGTTTTGTTAAATGTAAATGCATAGAGACGGTTATATATTTGTATGATATCCACCTCTCTTGACCTCTTGCAATCTATTTGAAATGAGTTGTTTCATCAGATGCTGCAATAGGAAGTTCATTGACAGCAGTTGTACACAGCTGCTTTTAGCAGACGATATAACTTAAACGTAATTAAACGAACAGAGTGGAAGGTGTGAGTGAGCATAAATGGATCCCAATCCTCTAATGTGTTACTTATCTTTCTTTTTCACTGACACTTGATTTGGTTCCTAAAGCCTCAATTTACTTTTGCTTCCTCTCTTTTACACGAGGGGATGAAAATTTCCTGCCAAACATTAGAATCATGTTAATGCTTTGATAAGAGCTGCTATTGCGATTGTCCAATCTTGGTTTCGGAGCCAAAATCAGGCTTGGGACTAGCTTCTCAAATTCCAAAAAGCTTTCATCAGAGAATGCCACAGCAGATAAGGATACAAGTCATCAAGTGATTGAGCGCCAACACATCATAAATGGTAGCGCAACCAATGCTAGGATGACCAGAAATTCCAAAAGAACAAGATGACTCCAACAGATTAAATTGTACTTACACAGGGGAAAGTTTGCTGTCCAACAAAGATCCAAAAGTCACCCTAATAACATTTTATAAAGCAAATAGCAACCTATAAGGCCGACAGTTCATAAGTTTCTTAAATCTACCTTTCAAATAAGGTAATTGTCGAATAAGTATATATAACTTAGCATAACCAAACTTCTCAAGTCACTTCTACTAAGCTGTACAAGATTGAGTGAAGTTATCCAGATAGGTGAGCCCCAGTTATTGCCTAAGCTGAAGGCAACACATCGGCAGACATGTAAGGTGAGATGCAGCCTTGTACCTGAGGAGAACCAATAACTCACATTAGACAAAGTATTCAGAAAATTTATCAGACAATCGTAATACCCATTCTTCCTCTAGTGTTATGCACAAGCCGAAAGACTGAGAGTTGAAATGCAAATCAACAACAATTTGAGAAGAAAAAATGAAAAGAAATTATTCGCAGTAACATAGTCTCCCTCAAGTTGTCCTCTTCATTTTTGAAATGCTTTCTTTGATATCATTAGCCCCAAGCGAAAAGAACAGATCATGTATATGTACAGGTTCAGCAGCAGATGTATTTATCATGCAAACTATACACAACCATTCCAGTTTCCTGAGAACGAAATTTCTTTCTTTTTCCTTTTTTTTATTTTTTGTTTCTGATAAGTTCCTGAAACGAAGTTTCAAACTAGACCATTATAGGGATTTAAGGGTAGCACACACGCTGTGAACCCCTCATCCTTCTCCCAATGGTGAAGGATCGAATCCCATGATGTAATTCCCCCTAAACCTTGCCCCTCCCCCTAATACTAATAAAATGTTAGAAGAAAAAAGCTAGGCCATGATCTTCATTTCTTAATTGGAAAAAGATGAGGATAACATCATACCAAAAGAACACTAGCTTCTTGTGCAATTGTATATAAACAAGCCATCTTTCAACCTTCTAAATACAGAGGCTACTTATAGTTTACCACAGGTGAAAGGATGCAGGATGTGAAACTTCATGATTTTCCAGTAAATCATACCAGATAAGGAAACAGCATGCATTGTCACAGGTCTAAATTATCTATAATTTCATAAATACCTTTTGATTCAAAATGTGTCCTTTACACCTTATATTTTCTTCTGTATAATTCTTCTTATACAGCATAAGCCATAAAAATAAGCAAGTACTATAGCCAAAGCAAAGAAAAAGAGTAAAACAAGAAAAACCAGGGATTAGATTGACTAAGCAAAGGGAGACATAATTACCTGCAACAAACAAGTCGGTATTTGGATAAACCCCTGTAATAGAAGATCCACCTTCTGCAGACTGCTTTTTGGAACAGGGGTAATTACATAGAGTACATGCTTCAGAGTGTCAATGGCACGCACTATTCCTGAAGCATTTTGAAGCAGGAAAGAAAGAAAACAATGAGACAGAAGTGACATCCAATAGCACCATCAAGTTTAAGCTCATTAGGAACAGAACACACCCCCACTAATCCTAAACAAACATGTCTAGTCAATGGCACGCACTATTCCCGAATCATATTGAAGGAGGGAAAGAAAGAAAATAATGAGAGGAAAGTGACATCCAATAGCAACATCAAGTTTAAGCTTATTAGGAACAGAAAACACTGCCATTAACACTAAACAAATATGTCTAGATCTAGTTCTATGGTTGGGCATAGTGTGATTCCTCTAGCTAATATAAAGGCAGCCGAGCCGTAGTTAAGAAATAATGTTCAATGCGGACCATCAGTAATAATAGCAGAAACTTCTGATCTGCTAAATGATGCAATAGCATACAGTACATTTTACTAAGTGTATTCATTTTAAAACTAGATCATTTGCATCATCTTCATGCTTCTCGGACTCATGGTTCTTCAACTACCCTATCTGTGGCTAAACACTTAAAATTCCACATATATAAACACCGTGACCTGCAAAAAATACAAAGTTCTCCTAGACGAAGAAAACAAGTAATTGTCCACTGAAAAGAAGCAAAACTGGTAATATTTTCTAGAGAGGTGTAAAACTGACAATATTACAAAACAAGTGTGGGAATGTAGTTGCAACAACTTACCCAAACCCATGCAGTCAGGAAAACTTTCAGAATATTCAGAATCAACTGCCAAACCAACAATAGTTGCATTCAAGCTGTAGAAAACCTCACTCTTAGGAACCTGGCATACAGATATAGAGCTAATCAGAACATGACGGAAATATCTAGATATACTTGTTTCAATAAGACTGGAATAATAGTTAACTAATTGAATAAATAAGAAAAAGAGGAAGCAAGAATGTAGAAAATGCCCCAGGCCAGAAGATCCAGTAGATATGGACGGCAATGCTCTTGGCCAACCCAAAGTAACAAAGCATTGCATGTAGAACATGTCATTCACCATTGCATAACCTACCTCACAATGAAGGTGTCTAATTTTGATACTTGATACAGGAATCTCGTATGGAGGGTGGGCAGCTAATGCTCGAGAGAGTTCCTTGATTGTTGTGATTTGCATATCACTAGGGAAGCATTGTCTGAAATAGGCCATAACACGTAGATCACGCAAAAGACGTGCATCCTTCTGTACAAGAACCCTGGGAAAATATCAGAGGACTAAGAAACAAGGGGGGATATAAATTGTTGAAGGAGCAGAGACAACCCAGCCAACTAAAAACAAATTCTGGATCTTGCTTAAGGCATATGAACTGAGATGTGGTATGTGTAGTGTGTAAATGTTTTTCTTTACCCTCCCTCCCTCCCTCACTCACTCACTTTAAGGACTAAGGTAAAGAGAAGTTAATGTACTAGGAAAAGCATCTTTGTCAAGAGAATTATTTCCAATTCAAAAGGAATATAACTTCACTCATCTGATGTAAAAGCTAAAAGAGAGAAAAGATAAATACATACGATCTGTTAAAAGAGTCCTGACGAGCAGAGTTGACCTCAATTAGAGTTGCAATAGCAGCATCACCATCATCAACCCAAAATGCACCAGCTGGAAGATTCTTGCTCTCAGCTGATATGCAAATCTTAACAACATGGGTAGGAGAGATGTATTTTAAAATATCCACAAGAATGTCATAGCCAATACCTATAAGACAAGAAACCAGTATCAGACTTGATCATGAAAATTGTATCCAAATCGATGATAAAACGAACCACACTAGCCTAAATTCAGGCAGAAGCAAGTAAATAAATACAGAAGCTTGCCTTTCACCCAGCCTGTTGTGTTAATAACAAGGGGCACCCCAGCATTTCCAGGACTTTCGCCATTGTTCAACAGGTATGTTCTCCGGTAATGATCATACAGGGCAAATATATAAGCCAAGTATGTTTTGGGATCCCTTTTTGAGGATATGTCACCAAAAAAGAAGCATCTGAAAGAAAAAATTTGGAGTCAAAATCAATATCAAGCAAATTTTGGACTTGCTACCAAAAGAAGATGAAATTTCTTTCATTCAACTCATATATTTCAGCAACTACAGAACTTATGCACAGCTTAGCTTACAGGACTCCCAAAGACAAAAGAAAGCAGCTTTTCCACTTTCATGTGACAAACTAAAAAGGCATCTCTCTCTTCCAGCAAGATCTAGACAAAATTTTCAATGTGCTTGAGGACACTCTTAATTTCTCAAATGCCAATGCTCTCTGCTACAAAGGAAATCTACTACCAGATTTAAGCTGCAAAGACCAGCTTAAAATAACGTTAAACCTCTGGCACACGATTCAAATGCAAAGCACGTTTGCTATTAGAGTCCCGGTGACCATTCTCCATTTATTAATTATTATTTTTAACAACTGTAGTATCCGGACCAACATGCACGCATCTCGACTAATTCCACGGGATACCGGCTATTTTCCACCATCAACAGGTACCAGGTAACTCTATCCACCAAGGTTTGGACAAATAGGAAGAAATCACCTATTGTTTTTGTTTCCGTTGGTATTTGAACCTGAGACCTCAGGTTCTCAACCTACTTCATTGACCACAAAGTCACACTCTTGGGTACGCTCATTCTCCATTTATTTGCCTTCTTTACAGCAAAAAAGCACTAAATAACATATTGAACACGGTGAAAAATAGACCAGATATCATATCACTCGTCTTGTTTTTTCCTGCGGCTGGACAAAGATGGTGGGAGCAGTGTTGTGAAAAGAGCTCGCTTCAGCGCTTAAAGCATGAAGCAAAGCGAGGGCTTCGGCATATTAAATGGCTGCTAACGTTAAAAAAAATGCTCTCTTTTTACAAAACATCATCGAACAGCAGAGAAAAACAGCCGACTAGGGTTCCCATTTTCTGCACTTTTCAAATTCAAGTTCATCAAGTTCAAGCCCAGGTATGTGATTTCCTCCTCCTCCTCCTCCTCCAGCAGTCTCAAAATAGCAGTGAAATGCTGCCAATTTTTTTTTTCCTTCAGTTCTTTTTCTCACTCTTTTCTTCTTCTTGTTCTTCTTTTTCTTTCATCGTTTCAGTCTAAAACTGCAGCGAAATGCTGCCTAATTTTTTTCTTACTTGCTGCCATTTTTTTTCTTTCAGTTCTTCTTAGTTCTTATTGCCGTTTTTTTGTGTTATTCAATTGTTCTTTTAATGGCACCAAAAGAAGATAGGAAAGACTTGGCTTGGGCTTATTCTGTAAGAGTTAGCGAAACCAACAAGATGGCAATTAGATGTCCTTTTTGTGATAAGATTTCGAATGGGGACATCTATTGTCAAAAATTTCATCTAACCAGTGGTGATCCAGATATCGCATCTTGTCCTAAAGTCCCGCCGCATGTGAAGGAAGAAATGAAAACATACCTTTTAAAAAAAAAAAAAAAGAGTTAAAGACTCAAATGCATCATGAACAAAAACAAGTACATAATCTTGATGATAACGATGATGAAATAGAAGAAGGTAATGATAGTTTGTCGCTTCTATTAAAATCACAAAAGCAGGGAAGGATACAAACAATGTCTTCAAGTTGTGGATCTACTGGTAAGGCCTTTGAGGGATCGTGCAGTTGCAATGTTTCTTGATGAAGAGCTGAGGAGATTAGAGTGCATTCCTATATTGTTCAAAGGCCTTTGTTATTGAATATGATGAAGAGATTCACTAAACAAAGCTTGGTGAAACCTGCAAAGACAAGATCTCCTACCGCTTTCTTGACTTTGAATAGGATGTATGAGCAAAAAAGCAATTTGAAAAAGTTGTTTGTTTAAAAGTGCCTATGGAAGGAAAGCTCGAGGGAGAGAATCTGCAGATATTACGCTTTCTACTGCATTCTGGAATAATGTGGTTCATGCATTGAAGATTGGTGGTCCTTTAGTTAAAGTGCTTCGTTTGAGCAAAGACCACCAATGCATGCAGCTGGACTTGTTTTGAACCCAGAACTGTTTTATGACAATGAAGAGAGTATTATCGGAGATGTAGAATTGTGGAATGGATACATTAAAGGTATTGAGAAGTTGATGCCTGAAGAATCCGAGCAAAGATAAAATAACAGAGCAATTTAATACTTATAGGAATGCTGAGCAACTTTTTGGAAAAAACATAGCTATTAGACAAAGAAAGACGAAGTCACCAGGTGAGCGAGTGCTTATATATTGCTTTATAGTTAATAAGTCATTTCTTTATAAATATTATGTTTGAATATTTGTTCTAAATATATCATTACATCCAAAAGCCTAAGGTAATCAAATAAGAGAGAGAAAGTCTGGCGATAAGAGAGAGAAAGAGAGACCGAGCTTGAAGCTCATCGCTAATGGCGACGGCTACGCCGGCCGGCGACACACCGGCTGGCGACCCCTCATCTTCGACTTCCCAACCCTTCTCAACAAAACCTAGCAACCCACACCCCCTAGATTACAGTCACCTTCTCAAACCAGAAACCCTAAATTCGAACAGCACGAACCTTAAACCAACAACCACAATCGAATCGATTCCCCTCAAAAAAGCTTCTTTTCTGCAAGGACAACCGTTCGTCAAGTTCACGGAAGCTGAGGTCGACAGAATGAATCAAATCGAAGGGCTCCAATATGCAGTAATCGGCAAGTTCTCGTACGGATGGCTAGATTTTCAAAAACTCCAAAGAATAATCCCTTCGCAATGTGGAATTAAAGGCGATTGCAACATCGGACTACTCAGGGACAGACATGCACTCATTCGCCTGACACACTCTGGTAAGATTTCATCTATTTTACATCCAAAGCAGTCTATTATCTAAAAGCAAAAGATGGATTCGAGTACCAAATGAGGACTTTGATTTATGATGCCAAGTTCAAGGAAGAAGAAGAAACATCAAAAGATGGCTTGGATATCTTTCCCAAACCTACTTCCCACATACTATGTCAAAGAGTGTCTGTTCTCTCTAGCCTCTGCTATTGGGAAATCTCTTCATTTAGACACTGTCACTATCAATAAGACTCGTCCAAGCTGTGCAAGAGTTAAGGTGCTCGTGGATTTACTAGCTGACATGCCCAAAAAAGTTCGCATGGACATTGAAAATGAAGCAACAGGGTCAGTCAGAATAGCATGGGTTAAGATTCAGTACGATTTTATTCCTAAGTACTGTAAGCAATGCAAACTACAAGGTGACGACATGTTGGAATGCTGGAAGCTACATCCAGAATTGCTAACTTCACAATCAGCAGAGCAAAAAAGTAATAAAACAAGCACAGGGGAACTCAATAAACAGCAGGGAAAAGAAAAGGCTCCTTTGATGATACTGTCAAGTGGCAAGGTAGTGTGGCAATGCAGGCACTCAATGGAAGGAAGTCAAGGACAATCGGGCACATAAGCAAGCAAAGCTTAAAACAGGACAGGAAAGGATAGCACTCGACAAGGCTGCTCAATCCAACAAATTTAACATGTTGAACCTAGAGATAAGCAATGACAACATAAACATCCAACAGCTAGAGATGAAGGAAGCAGCTGCCAACACAAGCCCAGCACCATTCATAGTAGAAGAACCCTCATGCTCTGCAGCGGATACACACAACCTACCAGCAATCACAGTCCTGAATAACAAAGCAGATAACCAAACAACCGCAGACAGAAAAAAAGCAACATCTGAAGGAATGCAGCACCATACAGAAACAAGGACAGCAATCACAAAAGAATCCACTGTCCAGTGGATACAGGAAAATTTCAATACCAGCAAGACCACCAGCATCATTCCTCAACAAGAGAACCTAACACAGGTCACTCTAGTTGAGAAATCAATAACCAAGACAAAAGCCAAGAAACCAGCAATAACTGAATCAAAAAAACAGCAAGAAAGCTCAAAAAGTAGTTCTGGGACACAATGGGTAGATCAACTGGAAGAAGACTCAGAAGAAGGAGATATACCAGAAGCAATGCAAAGTGAAGAAGAGGGAACAATGGGAGCAACTGAGGAGGATTCCCAAAGTGAAAAAGAAGCTGACAACAACGCCACTTTGAGGAAAATCAGTAACACACAGGACAACCACCAAGGAAAACTACTGACAAACGTAGATCAAAATCAAGCCAATCCTGAACCTCAACCAGAAGAAGACACAACACAAAATCCTGGATCAGCATCAAAAAAAAGGAGCAATAGTAACACAGCCACAAACAATCGTTAGAACAAAAAACTCTAACATTGCAGCAGCAACAAGGATTGAGGAAAAGCACAAGAAGCATCCTGGCAAAGACTTAGATGATGAAACCACTCTCCAGAACTTCATCACTATGGCCAAACAAGGAGACCCTTCACCAACACAAATAGCCCAAGTGAAATCAGCAATCAAAGGAAAAAAGAAGCAAAACAAAGACAATAACAACACCTCTACAGCAGGTGTTCAAACAAGAAGAGCTTTAACTTTCCCCAACTACCAATGATGAATGCAATTATCTGGAACATTAGATCACTCAACACAATGCAAGCTTTCGAAAGATTGATCACACTACATCAGAAACATCATTTTGAATTCATTGGCATCATGGAACCAATGCAACAAACAAGAAGGATGGAAAGATACAGTAGAAGAATTGGCTTCACTCAAGCAGTAGCTAATGTCTCGAACAAAATCTGGGTTTTCATTGACAATATATATGAGATCACAATCCTATCTGATACAGTACAACAACTCACCTTGAAGCTTCATCACACTGGAACACAAATAGAACTCATACTCACGCTGGTCTACGCTAAGTGCAATGCAACAGAGAAGATAGAATTGTGGGATTCATTGTATGATCAAGCTCAAGGCATAACAATTCCATGGCTGATAGGAGGAGATTTCAATATGATTGTTGATCAAGAAGAAAAATTTGGAGGACTGCCAGTGCCATTCAATGAGGTAGATGACTTCAGACATTGCATCAACACCTGCAGCTTAACTGATTTGGGATTCAAAGGCAGCATATACACATGGTGGAACGGCAGAGCAGATGAGGATTGCATCTTTAAGAGATTAGACAGATGCTTAGCCAATGCAGAATTCCAACAAACTTTCCCAAGTCTAGAGGTTACTCACCTATCTAAGATTGGCTCGGATCATAGCCCACTTCTCTTAAAATGTGACACGGAAACAAGGTCAATCAAGAAGCCTTTCAAGTTTCTCAATTTCTGGATCAAACATAATACTTTCAAAACAGTTGTAAGAGAGAATTGGCAAGCAGACTTCACTGGGGATCCCTTCATCCTCTTCAATTACAAGCTCAAAAAACTAAAAAAAGCACTGTCGGTCTGGAGTAAAGAAACATATGGAGACATATTCCAAAACATAGCAAGCATGGAGGAAGTAGTCCTGGTACATGAAAAGCAATTTGAAGAGAGACCAACCAAACAAAACAGAGAAAGACTGCAAAGAGTTCAAGCTCAGATGATCGGATACTTGGCAATAGAAGAGCAATTTTGGAGACAGAAATCAGGAATGGCATAGTTCAAAGCTGGAGATAGGATCACAAAATTCTTTCATGCTCAAGTGAATGGTAGAAGAAAAAGACTTCAACTAAGAAGGATTCAAAACAATGATGGTACCTGGATTGAAGAAGAAGAACAAATAGCAGAAGAAGCCATCAACTTCTACAGAGATCAATTCTCAAAAAACACAATCTCATCAGACTTCAGAATCTTAGATCACATCCAGCCTCTCATAGATAGGGAACAAAACACAGAATTGATTAAGCCACCTACACTTGAAGAAGTTAAGCATGTTCCTCTGTTTGAATGGTGATAGTGCAGGGGGGCCAGAAGGATTCACAGGTTCCTTTTATCACAACTGCTGGGAAATCATCGGTACAGACATCTACAACATGGTCAATGCTTTCTTTGCAGGTCGACAACTACCAAAAAGTGTAACACATACAAATTTAGTACTACTTCCCAAAAAAAAAAGAGGTGACAACATTTTCAGACATGAGGCCCATAAGCCTCAGCAATTTCATCAACAAAGTCTTCTCAAGAGTCATCCATGAAAGAATGGTTGGAATACTACCCTCACTCATCTCTCAAGAACAAGCAAGATTCGTAAAGGGCAGAACAATAGTAGAAAATGTTCTACTAGCACAGGAAATCATCAAAGATATTAGCCTAATAACAAGAGCAGGACCAAATGTAGTCATCAAACTGGACATGACAAAGGCTTTTGATCGTTTATCTGGGCTCTTCCTGACAAAAATGCTAAGGAAAATGGGATTCTGAGAAGCTTTCATTGGGCTGATTTTTGACATTATTAGAAATAATTAGTACTCAGTCTTTATCAACGGACAACCACATAGTTTCTTCAAATCAACCAGGGGAGTCAAACAAGGAGACCCACTATCACCTACTCTATTCATTCTAGCTGCTGAACCTCTATCAAGGGGATTAAATTCACTGCATTCCAACCTATACTTTTGTGGTTTTGGGTTGCCCAAATGGAACCCAAAAATCAATCATCTCTCATATGCCGATGACATAATCATTTTCTCTTCTTCCGATGTCACCTCCTTACAACTGATAATGGAAGTTCTACATGCATATGAAGCAGCATCTGGCCAGCTAGTTAACAAAAGCAAGTCAGCCATCTATATGCACCACTCTACCAGTACTGAAGTGATCACAAAAGTTGAAAGAGTCACTGGCATTGGAAAGCAGGAGTTCTCATTCACATATCTAGGTTGTCCCATTTTCTACTCCAGAAAAAGAATAATCTATTATCAAGGCATTGTCGCCAAAGTATAAGGTAGACTACAATCCTGGAAAGGCATACTGTCAATTGGCGGCAGAGCAGTTTTGATTAAACATGTTCTCCAAAGCATGCCAGTACATCTACTATCAGCGTTAAACCCCCCAAAACAGGTAATAAACAATCTACACAAACTGTTTGCTCAATTTTTCTGGAGCAGCACTGTAGGAGGAAGCAGCAGACACTGGTCCTCATGGAGCACTTTATGTATGCCCTGTGAGGAGGGGGGCAGGCTTCAGATCACTACATGATATGTCCAAAGCTCTCTTCTGTAAGTTGTGGTGGAATTTCAGAACCAAGCCTAGTCTCTGGAGTGCCTACATGTGCCAAAAATACTGCAAAAAACACAATGCAGTACTAGTCCCATGGACAAGAGAAACACAAGCTTGGAAAAGGATGTTAGAATGTAGAGAGAGCATAGAACATCAAATCAACTGGCAGCTAAAAATGGGATCATCACTCTTCTGGTATGACAACTGGACAGGATTGGGAGCACTTTACTTCATAGTACCAACAGACTTTCTAATAGACTACTCAATAAACAATGTAAATGATGTCCTGCAAGAAGGAAACTGGAATGTAGACAAACTCTCAGAAGCTCTGCCATAAGAATTTGCAGCACACATAGTGGAAACAATAAAGCCTCCAAACAGGGGAGATACTATGGACATACCACACTGGATGCTACAAACACAAGGAAATTTCAGTGTTAAAACTGCCTGGGACTACCTCAGAAGAAGAGATGAACCCAAAAGAGCCTACAAGATGATCTGGGTTAAAGGTCTTCTTCTTAAGATTGCCTTCTTCATGTGGAGAGTCTGGAAGGCTAAACTACCTCTGGATGACTTCTTGAAAAGACTTGGATATCAAATGCCATCCAAATGTTGGTGTTGCACACAACCAAAGGAGGAAACCTTGGTACACCTCTTCTTTACATCCAGCACAGCAACTCAAGTATGGAAATACTTTCTGACAAGAGCAGGAATTGCTTTTGAAAACCTATCTTTCCATCAAGCAATAACCAAGTGCTGGACGACACAAACAGTCGACAGACTCAAACCTGTACTGCAGGCAGTTCCATCTTGCATTGTTTGGGAGCTATGGAAAAGAAGGAACTGTCGCAAACATGGAGAATCTGTCACAGTTAGCAGGGTCATATATCAAGTTTCCACAACACTGCAAGCACTCGTACAAGCAAGAAAACCAGGACTTAATGTCCCACACAAATGGCAGGATCTCTTGCACATGATGGAAAACTACACCCCAAGGATAACTTACAACAAAGTTATATGGGAATTTCCAAATGCAGGGTGGATTAAAGTCAACACTGATGGAGCATCAAAAGGGAACCCAGGAAAGACTCAATAGGATACGGCCTAAGAGATGAAACAGGGGACATCATATATGCATTGGGCACAACTATCCCAGAAGGAGCAAATACCATAGCAGAAGCAACAGCTATAGTGGAAGCACTGAGAGACTGTAGATCACAAAGTTACTCTCACATATGGCTGCAAATAGACACAATGCTATTGAACAACATCATTAATGGCATATGAAAGCCACCATGGTGCATAGCTGATCAAATAGAAGAGATACTGCAGCTGAAAGAAGCCTTCACACTTAATGTTACACACATATACAAAGAAGGAAATAAACTGGTTGACCATCTTGCAAACTATGCACTAGATTTTGAGAGAATTGAGTGCCATGATTTCTGGCAGCTTGACATATAGGGCAGAAGATTAGTTAATGAAGATAAACTGCAATGTCCATACTTAAGAGTGAAAGTAGCAACATAGCAAGCAGAAAATGGAAGCAGTGGTCTTACACCAAGTCACAGACACGCTTTCTCATTACTGTACAAATGTTTAACATCAATAACTCAAAAACTTACAATACTGTACTAATACCCTCTCTAATTCTGCAGGCACACTATCTTATCACATCAAAGCCTAAACTCTTCATTAAAGAACAGAGGAGGCTGCAACATTGTTTCTGCACTAACATGTTACTATCTAATGCTAGATACAATGACTAGTTTTTTGCTGATTGCAGGAAAGAAGACATTGTATCTCTGCAACAAAACAAATGCACAACAGCAACAGCACCATCAAGACATATCAACTGGCTTCTTTTTGGCTGTGAAGCAAAAACAGCATATGCCAATGCAGCACAATCACTGCAGAGCACAACAACAGCAGGCTGCTCACCACCTGACCTCTTGCAGGCTGCAAAGTACAAAATCAGGGCAGCTAAAAATGGGATCATTACTCTTCTGGCACACTATCTGATCACATCAAAGCCTAAACTTTTCATTGAAGAACAGAGGAGGCTACAACATTGGTTCTGCACTAACATGTTACTATCTAATGCTAGATACAATGACTGGTTTTTGCTGATTGCAGGAAAGAATAACACTATATCTCTGCAACAAAACAAAAGCACAACAGCAACAGCACCATCAAGACATATCAACTGGCTTCTTTTTGGCTGTTTGAAGCAAAAACAGCCATATGCCAATGCAGCACAATCACTGCAGAGCACAACAACAGCAGGCTGCTCACCACCTGACCTCTTGCAGGCTACAAAGTACAAAATCAGGAATATGCCAATGCAGCACACCCATTCAACAACAACTTGTAACACAATCACTCAACAACAACAGCATAATACCCAAGCATCACAACAACAGCATGCTAACATCCTGGCACAAATACAGCAAAACAGCAACATACACAACATTGCTCCTCACAACAACAACAGAGGAAACTTCCACAAAGAAACTGCAATCAAAGAAGATTCACTGCTCCTTACAGCATCACAAGGAAACACAGGCTCACTGCTCTCTGCAGAAAAGAAAGACTGGAACATCCTGGCACATTGGAGAAGAACACAACCACTCACAGCACTCACCAGCAGCACAAAACAGATATCTGGTCTCAGCAGAAACTCAACGAAAGCAATAAAATCAGTAAAGGAAGTCATCACACAGCAACACTCTCCACAAGTAAACCAACCATCACACCAAAAGCAGAATATAAACAACCAAGGAAGCATTTATCACCAGTCTCAGAAACATAGAAACAATCATAACTGAACCATGCAATGTCACAAAGATAGAAGCCATCTTGAACTGGACCAGGCCATTGCTGCACTTGCAATGTGTGGTATTAGCACTCTTGGTGCTTATTCTATTGCAAATACAACAATCACCATGGCCCAGTTTTGAGAACTACCAAGCATTACAATCTTCGGCAACATCCACACTGCTCAAAGGACACAACTCACATCAACAAAAACAACAATGCCAATACAACATCAGCAACAACCCTCTCAACCAGCAACAACAGCAGCAACACCCAATCAACACACAACAGCACAGAAGCAGCAGCCCATACAAACACAGGATAACACAGCAGCAGCTCCTCATCACAGCAATGCAGCCAAGGCAGCATCAGCAGAAGCACCATCCACGCAGGAACAACAAAGGAAGTCAAAGACATCAGCAAGAAACCAGATGTACCAACAATCACAGGAGAACACGACACACACTTCTTTCAAGCATCCTCCAAAATACCAAACATCAACAGACTCACCAAAAGGTAACCTCAGAAGAAAGCACAGCAACCAACAAATACAACAGATCACATCAACCTCATATATCCTTCCCACACTGCATCATCATCAGAAACAACAACTCCAGCTCTCAGCAGAAGTCACAACACACAACTCACAACAATCACAGCATCAACAACAGCAGTCTCAAAAAGGCACGGACAACAGCACAACTATGCAGTCATATGATACACACCAATAGCCATCTTCAACTTGGCTTTACTTGCCTCACAGGTCAAAGTAAAATTGAAGATTGCGCGCGCTTTGTTGTCACTCTTTTGCTAAATCATATCACCATATCCAAAGTAGAAACACATGTACTTTTTTGTATAGCTGACCTAGGAAACATGCATATCATTTTTGTACATACGACTTGCTACCACAAAATAGGCAGTCGCCACATCACAATAGATCTAACCTACTTTTGCTACTCAGTATCTCTTAATCAACACTTTAGGATGATTATAGGTACATGTATCTACTTTTGGGAGGTAAGACTAATGTCCCCCTCCATCTTTGTACCTTATTTCTATTAATTAAAATTCATATTTAACCAAAAAAAAAAAAAAGAATACTTGTTCTACTTCTACAGTTGAATGGTGGAAGCCATATGGCCATTCCACTCTAGAATTACAAAAGTTTGCCATCAAAGTTCTAAGTCTAGCTTGTAGCTCATCCGGGTGTGAAAGAAATTGGAGCATGTTTGAACATGTAAGAACTAAGAAGAAAGATTTAGTATATTGAGATAATTAAATTATATCTCAATTGTCCTAATCTTACTGATTACTTATTATTTGCAGATTCATACCAAAAAGAGGAATAAATTAACCTTGAAGCGTCTCAATGATCTAGTCTTCATTAAGTACAATAGAACATTGAGGCGTCGTTACAATGCTGGCAATATAATTGATCCAATTAGTTTGGACAACATCGATGATGCTAATGAATGGCTAACTGGAGTCCCGGAAGATCATGCAGATGAAGAAGTATTCGAGGAAATTTCTAATTTCACTTGGGGTAATGTTGCGGAGGCACGTGAAATTAGGGAGAGGATTTATGGTTTGAGGGGGAGTACTTCAACTTCAAGCTCACAGAGGAAGGGAAAAGAAGCAGCTACTTTGTCCCCAATTGATGAGAAAGAAGAAGAAGAAGAAGAAGATGACGAGCAATATAATAATGATAGTGGAATACAAGAATTTGACAATCTTGTAGAAGAATAGGATGCTCATTTTGTGCTTTTATTGATGCTACTCTTTAGTTTTTACATTAAAGTATTGAACATTTGCTTTCAGTTACATGTTTTGTCCATGCAGTATTTATTTTAATATTTTTTTAATTCTGCTCCACTTCAAAAAAGCGAGCGCTTCGCTTGTCGCTTTTCCTCGCTTCACGCTCTTCACAACACTGGGTGGGAGTGGAAAGAGGAAGAAGGGTTCTAAACTCTTCCTAGAACAGAGACCGAAAAGAGTAGACAAATTTAAGTGTGTCTTTTTCTAGTTAAACAAGTAACAACAGAAGTGAATTAATGGCACAAAGTTATGTTTTTCCAAGACATGGATTCAACCATTATACCTCTCAGGAGTCTTTAGACACGGAATTGACAGATCTGATGCAGAAAGAGAAGAAAAGAGAGGAATGTGAATAAAAGTGTCATTTGAAAAGCTCAAACACAAACATGTAACAGTTGAGGAATAACAGATGTACCTGAAGTTATTTTGTCAATTGTAGTAAGAGATAACAAACCAGGTGGGGTAAACTCTGTCTGCCCAACATCCGTATCCAAATAAGCCACTTTCTTGTATCTGAAATCCAAAGATAATTTATGATCAAATATGTACTTCTATAGTCAAAGAAATTTTGGGATCAACAGGCTATAATTATCTAATTCAGATAAAAAGGATACAGAGCCTCTCACAAACATACAACAATAATATAACAATAGAAAATGTGATCATCCACAAGTATATGCAGAGGTAGAGTGGTTGTTTATAATTGTTCGATTCAGACAATAATCACACAGCGAGCAGTAATAACAAAAATGTGATCATCACAAATATCAATATGCAGAGGAAAAGTGATAGGGCATGATGCTTTCGAATCAACAATAGGACTGTATAGTACCCAGGGTATTACTGTTCTCTGAAAGCACTAAACTGGAATATATAATGGTTCGTAAGTGGCAATTTGCTTTGGCTTTTGGTTTGATGTTATTCTGGTTTTGGACCGTTGATTGCGGGGATTTGGTTTTTCGGGAAACACATTTTAAATCGGATTTGGTTTTGCCAATTGTACCAAAACTCAAAAATATTTAAGATGAATAATAACAGGATAAGATCGACTAAGTATCTATATATTTTGATACTAAATAGTCTAACTAGTCAAGAAAAAGATAGTGATAGCTTTACAAGGAGAAAGCTAAAGCTGTCTTCTGTTTTTAAAAATGGTCTGAGCTTGCTTTTTAGACCATATGCAACCTTAAGGTACCATGAAATAAGAAAGCAGAAAATTAGGACATCGTTTAAAAGAACAGAACATTTCAAACAAGTACATAGTCAAATTTCAAGCATGCAAAAATGTCACATACGCAATGTATAATACATGGCACGAGTCCATTAATTCAATTCAATATAAGTATGCAACCACTTCTCGTCCAAGACGAAATTTACAAAGTAAAATAAAAGGTTGATTGCTCAAGTATAAGCTTCAGCAGTTGACTTTCATATGTTTGAGAAAAAGAGTAAGAGATACCTCAGCAGAAGGACGTTGAGGAGGAGGCGAGAGAAAGTGGTCTTGCCGCTATTTTTGGGACCGCAGACAAAGGCAACCGGCGGCGGCGAAGTTGTAGAATCATAAGCTATTGTGTCGGCAGCGTCGGACCACTCCTCCGGTATGAATATGTTAGCCGATTGGAGCTCGTCGTGACCCAAGGACGCCATTTTTTTCCGTCTCTTCTGTCTCCGCAGCAAAGTGTGTTCTGTTAGTAGAGGCGTGTTTATGATGTTCTTGAGTAAAACTGGAACACCCGAAGGCACGTTCTTCTTGTGATGTAGCGGGTCGGGTAAAAGCCCGAAAGTAAATGATAGTATTCCTTTTTTCTAATATCTTTTTCCTTTTTACTTTGTAAAACACTTTGGAATAATTTGTTACCAATTCTCTCAAGATCGAGTCACCCTTCTTGTACTACTAGTATTAAAATCGTGTTATCTTTTATTTTTGTTTTAATAAAATGTGTATAAACTTTAATTATATGATTAGCAAAAGTTCTCTTTAATCTGTTAAACAAAAAGTTCCAAATTAATCTGGAAATCTAAATAGCTTACTATTAAACATCTAGCAGACTTTACCTTAAGGGTTTCCATAGAGTTCTTAAATTCTATGTTTTACCTCTATTTTTAGGAAATAAAAATAACATGTCAACAATTTAAAACACAATATGCAAAGCATAGATTGATACATATATTTTACTTAAAACAAAATTACTAATATAACCCAATAGTGAACTTACAACTAGTCAATGATCATTATAGCATAAATTAAATTTTCAAGTAATCACTATTCACATAGTATTATGGAAGGAAGCTATAACCTCAACTTGGAAATACCAAATTTTGAAGACGCATGAAGTGAATTTGCCTGACCAGTAACGCAATTGTTTGACAGGCAAAAGTTCAAATTTACTCATAACTTATATGAATTGATATAATTTTATTCTTCGCCAATAGTTGATATTAAATGAGCCCTTTCATTTACAAAGAACTCACCTTTCGTTAAAAGAATCTTTTAATACTCCCTACATTTTCGTTTCCTCAATATTGTTGGTCTAGCATCCATGACAAATTAAAAAACGAACACACGATTGAGTTCACAAAGTAATATTAAATAGTTTATCAAAGATTGAATTATACAAGGAACAAAAGCAATCATTCTTAATAACAAAACCCTTTCAACTAGCATATATTTTTAGTTTTCTATTAATTTTAGGAAGGAACTACCAGACACGAAAATGTTAATGGACAATCTTTTGATTAATTAGGATGTATGAACAATCGGTGAATGAGAAATTAATGCACATTTAGTAAAAGATATTCTTACTTATGCAATTGGAAATTAGAATTTACAAACTATCCTAAAGAAGGAGGAAAGTCACGGGGTACAGAACCAATAGTAAAAAAGTGGCATAACATACATCCACAAAGAAGCCTTTGTTTGATCTCTTTAAAGTTATATGCCATTATTTTATGGATAAAAACGCACATTAGATATGTTGGTTAGCTTTTCTATTAGTATAGACACTCAATTATCATGGGGTTCGACGTTAGAACATCAATTTATAATCACAATTTTGATTTTAATTTACGCTAATAAAAGTATCATGATTTATAATTCACCCTATATACAAGTGTAAATTGCCACAAAAATTTGAGAAAAAAATTGTATTAGTAAATATTACATGAAACAAGTATGTCGAACACTTTTTATGTATATATACAAACGTAATACATAAACCTGTCAAGTGTGTGTTTGTTTTGGGGTT
>MCJB01035515.1:300665-339708 GCA_002018475.1 Nicotiana obtusifolia | reverse complement strand
GGGGGGGGGGGGGGGTGGGGGGTTGGAGAGGGAATAACTTTAAGAAAACGCCCAGCACCTTTGGCTCGTCCATCAGAATCTCGACTTCAAATTCTTTATTTTTCGAGGGACCAAAATGTCATGATTCAAATTTTTCTCCGCAGAATATTGTGACGGTACCTAGTTTTTAAAATTAGATAAGCCTAACATTTATTGAATTAAAGACATAATTAAACCAGAACAACTACGAAGCATGAAACTGAAATTTCAATAGTAAAACCAATGGTCCTAAGTACAATACAATATCCCAAAATCGATAGTACAAGTCATAAGCTCTATCGAGTTTGCCAGAAAATTCTTAAATACAACTGTTGAGAATAGAATTAAACAGTACAATTACAATATCAGAAGGTGACTTCGAGGCCTGCGAACGCGACGGCAGGTTTACCTTGAGTCTCCCCAACAATGTTCGACCAGCTAGCTAATAATCAACAATATCCGAGGCACCTGGATCTGCACAAAAATGTACAGAAGCATAGTATGAGTACACCACAGCGGTACCCAGTACGTATCAAGACTAATCCGGGTAGAGTAGTGACAAGGAACAGTCAAGACACCCACTGGACTAAACAACCTGAACAAGTATAAATGTAGAACTAACAGGGAACAATATCAATGTAAAGCTAGGCATGATGACAATAATAATTCAATATTTGTAATAGGGACAAAAAATAACAATTAACTATGAGACACAACAGGTAATAACATTGTAGAGTAAGCTGAACACAGTTCAAATCCGGCGAAACCAAATAAAGAAAAAAAAGTGACAACTCAATAGGAATAACCTTTTCACACCAAGTTTATCTAAGAATTTCCACGAGGTACCAAACCTTAGAATCAGAATCATGGGTCCCAATTCGTGAACCCTAATCACTTGGCATCTTGTGCCTACATTATAATTCATAACAGCACGGACGACTCACGTGTCAAGGGAGTGACAATATCTAATACCCGCATAGACCACTCACGTGCCAACAATAACAATGACTATAACCGCACGGACAACTCACGTTTCGATAGACAACTCTCATCGAGCCCACCTTATCTCACTGCATGCGTTTCAACACCCAGATCTTATACCACTGCATGCGTATCAATAACAACAACAGCACGGCAGAAACCTCGTGCAAACACCCAGACAATCCTCTTAACAATAACATGTGTGCCAAAACTAACAACTCAATAAAATAACTTTCACAATATATGCCCATACGCCACAATATTTCCTCAAAATAGTTTCAGTATCACAACCACGCATAGCCCTTGGCTCAACAATACTGAATACAACAACAACAACAATAATAACACGAGAATACGGCAAGTAAATCAACTCAGGAACTTCAGAACACAAAGAAACGGTGGAATGAGTTCACAAAGAAAGACACAACAGGGAATAATGGTCTCAACAAGAATAGCTCAATAAGGAAGAGATAATGTGTAGCAATGATTCCACAAAAGTACAATTCGACGATAAGAGAGATAACATGAATCAATGATTCCAAATAAGTATAAGTCAACAACGAAAAGAGGTAACAAAATTTCATTTAAGGTTGAGCAATTACGGAAGAGATACAACAAATTTAATTAAGGATAAACAATTACGGTAAAGATAATAATAACTTCAATTAAGGATAGATAATTACGAAAAAGATAATAATAAATTCAATTAAGAACACGCAATTACGAAAAGGATAGCATGGCAATAAAAACCGCAACACTTCAGTTAAGGCACATAAGAATTTAATCGGCAATAAGGGTAGAACATGAAGCACTTAAATTTCAAATAAGACACGTAAGGATGAATTTAGAAAATGGGGGATTTAACATGACAAAACAACTTCATATATAATGAACTTAAGAACCTAAGAGCCCTAAATGGTCAAATTTCCACAAATAATCCCAAGCACATACTCGTCACTTCGCGTACACGGCCTTCACATGACACGATTAGCACAAATGACTCAAATCCTAAGAGGTAGTTCCCCACACAAAGTTAGGCAAGATATATAATGACCCGATCGGTCGTTTTGAGCTCTAGTATGTCGTTCGACAGTTTGAGGCCTTCAGTAGCTTCACTTCAAGTATTATGACTTGTACGCGTGGCCGGAATTGAATTTCGGGAAGTTCGGAGTTGATTTGGAAAGAAAATTCTAATTTCGGAAACTTTAAGTTGGAAGAATTGACTAAAGGTTTGACTTTTGAGTAAACGACCTCAGAATTGGGATTTGAAGGTTCCAATAGGTTCGTATGATGATTTCGGACTTGGGCGTATGTTCGGGTTGAGTATTGAATCACCCAGGAACATTTCGGCGTGTATTATGGAAAGTTGGCATTTTGAAGGTTTAAGAATTTTTTAAGTTTGAATTGAAGTGGACTTTGGTGTTATCGATGTCCGATTGAGGTTCTGAGCCTTGGAATAGCTTCGTATCATGATTCATGACTTGTACGTAAAAATTTGGCGTCATTCCGGAATGTTTTGATATGATTCGGATGCGTTCGTCGAAGTTTGAAAGTTTGAAAGTTTAAGGAAGGATTTTGAACGTCGATTCATAGTTTTGATGTTGTTTAGTATGACTTGAGGCCTCGGGCAGATACGTGTTATGTTATTGAATATGTTGGTGTAATTGGACAGGGTCCCGGGGGCCTCAGGTGTGTTTCGGGATGGTTTCGGGTCATTTCTCCTTGTTTTGTTGCTGTTGTTGCTGGTTCTGGTTTTGTCCTTCGCGAACGCGAACGGAGTCCTGCATTTGCGAAGAAGGAAAATGGTAGCTGCCTTTTTGTGCTCTGCGAACTCGAAGGAGGGTTCGTAAATGCAAAGGAGAGTTGGGGGTCGAGGGGACCGTACCCTACGCGAACACGACAAGGTAGTCGCGAATGCGGTGAGTTGTTGGGTTGGCAGTTTTCCCTTCGCGAACGCGGAAGGGCATACACGAACTGGAAGGAGAAGTTCCAGGCTGGGGGCAGTTGGCTATCGCGAACGCGAGAGCTTGAACACGAACGCGATGTTGTGCATGGACAGGCCTTTGCAAACGCGACCATTGTTATACGAACGCGATGAAGGACGGGGCAGATTGTTTTAAATCGGGGATTTTGCTCATTTCACTCATTTCTCTCTTGGTTTGGGCGATTTTGGATAGCTTCAAGGGGATGTTCTCATCATTTATTGTAAGGTAAGTAATTCCTGCATATTGTTAGCTAATTACATGGATTATACAAGGATTTAAACATTAAAATTTGTAGAGATTTTGAGATATTAAGAGAAAACATAGAAATTTGGTATTTTTAGATTTTGACCACGAAATTAGACATGGAATTTGGAATAAATTATATATTTAAGTTCGTGGCATTATGGGTAACGTTTATCTTCAAAAATTTTTGGAATCGGGGCACGTGGGCCCAAGGGTTAACTTTATTGACTTTTATAGCGGAGTTGGGGATTGTTATGAATTGATTAATTATAAGCATTGGAATATATTTTGATTGTGTTGCACATTGATTGACTAGTTTCGGATCGTTTGGCTTGAATTGAAGAGTTAGAGAGGCGTTGGAGCGGGTTTTGGAACTTCGGAGCGAGGTAAGTCTCCTGTCTAACCTTGTGAGCGAAAAACTACCCCTTAGGTGATATTTATTGTTATGTGCAACTAGTTGTGGGTGCTGTGTATGCACGAGGTGACGAGAGTCCGTACGTAGCTAAAGGATGTTTATCTCCAGGTGGATTTAGGACCATATCATGTAATATTTGAATTATTTGAACTCATTCTGCTGGCTTAATTTATTGAAGTTATAATTGAAATTGATTTAGAAATAAATATATGTATACTAGGCCGAGCCTTATCACTTTGAGTTGTGGTAGAGTTATTTGAGAAACGGTAAAGATTTCGTGCTCATGTACTGTATTGTAAGCATGTGTCTCGTAATTCGGTAACTTCCTTCCTTTCTTGTGGAGCGGGCCAAACGCCTCGGCAGTATAATAGATGCATCTATAGTTCCTGTCGCTTGACCATCGGTAGTGTACACATTATTCTAGATCGGGCCGAACGACCTCGGCAGAATCGTGCGTTATATCGCTAGTGGTTCGAATATTCACGAGATCATCTTTCTACTGATGCCCAGCATTTTAAATGGTATTCCTCCTTTATTTGACATTGGCACTTGGCATTTTCTGAGCTGTTAAGGTAGAATACAAGATCGAGAAATTCATACTCTAAAAGAAATATTTGAAAGATTATGTAATTTACAGATTTACCCCACTATCGATGTGCACTTCACATGTATGGTGAATTATTATATTATTTTATTGGGCCTTGAGTAAATGTCGATGACGACTCCTCGTCACTACTTCTCCAGGGCTAGGCTGGATACTTACTGGGTATGCGTTGATTTATGTACTCATGCTGCACTTCTGCACTAAATGTGTAGGAGCTGACAGGTTCATTGGTGATCATCTTGGCACGTGGGCGCACCGATTGAGGAGACTTTATGTGAGCTGCATTCCACGCTACGTATTGCAGTCCTGAGTCCCTATCGTACTATTTATTTTATCATGTCTTATTTACATTCTGGACAGATGTTGTATTATTATTGTACTCCTTAGAAAATGCTCATGCACTTGTGACACTGGGTCTTGGGTTTATAGTAGTTGATGCTTATGGTTCGTTCATCAACGCCTTTCAATTTCTCTTATAAACTACAAATGTTGTACGTCCCCGCGAATTTAGAAGTGTAAATCTCCTTCCTTATTAAAAACTATGATTTTGAAAGTAATAAAATGAGTAATAAAATGGATAAATCACCATTGGTTTGCCTTACAGCGGTGTTAAGCGTCATCACGACCTATTGTGGATTTTCAGTCATGACAGGATACTTACCTCAAATAATATAGATCGTTACTCTAAAATGACCTTCTCGAGTGAAATACCCTCCTGACGGCTCAAATCTTGCCAAAATAACTTCAAATCATAAATAAAACTCATAAAAAATAATTCCAGATAATAAAGCTTCGATTTTCAATTAAAATTAAAAAGTCAATACAAAAGTCAACCCCAGGGCCCGCACCTCGGAACCCGATAAACTTTATAAAACACGAACACCCATTGAGATACGAGTTCAACAATACCAACATTATCAAATTTCAATATCACTTCGTCCTTCAAATCATCATTTTACACTTTTGAAAGATTTTACAGATATTCCCAGACTTCCAACTTAATTCTCTAATTTAATGACAAAAACAAAGATAAAACCATGAAATAAAATTAAAATCAGGTAAAGATCACTTACCCCAAACAACCACGTGAAGAACCTGTAACAACCAGACCGGTCGTTTTGAGCTCTAGCACGTCATTCGGTGGTTTGAGGCCTCGAGTAGCTTCGCTTCATGTTTTATGACTTGTACATGTGGTCGGAATTGAATTTCGGAAAGTTCAGAGTTGTAGGAAAATTCTCTATTCGGAAGCTTTAAGTTGGGAGAGTTTATTGAGGTTTGACTTTTGAGCAAACCACTCCGAAATGAAAATTTTATGATTTCAATAGCTTCGTATGGCAATTTCGGGCTTAGACGTATGTTCGGATTTGAATTTGAAAGTTCGTAGGACAATTCAGCACATTTTGGCGAAAAGTTGGAAAGTTGAAGTTTTGAAATATTCATAAATTTGACCGGAAGTTGACTTGGTTGATATCGAGTTCGGATTTCGATTCCGAAAATTGGAACAGGTCCATTATGTTATTTATGACTTGTGTGCAAAATTTGAAGTCATTCCGGATTGATTTGATACGCTTCGGCGCAAATTATAGAATTTGAAAATTTCATAACTCATAATTTGGTTCAAGGCGCGATTCGTAGTTTCGGCGTTGTTTGATGTGATTTGAGGTCTCGACTAAGTTTGTATCATGTTTTGAAACTTGTTGGTATGATTTGAAGGGGTCCCGAGGGGCTTGGGTGTTTTTTGGATCATTGGTTGAGAGACTAGTAAAGTTAAGAAATTTGGAGTTTGACCATGGTGAATATCGGATCAAGACGACCTCTTTTCAGTATTTTGAGTGCGCGAGCAGGTCTGTAGCATGTTTTATGATTGAAATGCATATATGTTTTATGATTGAAATTCATATATGGTTTGTGTTCGGGAGGTTCAAGATGAGTTTCGGATCATTTCAGAGAAGTTTGGGTTTGGTAGTTTCTGGTGAGGCACTGTTCATTCGTAATTTCGAACACTGTTCATTCGCAATTGCGAGCGGAGTTTACTGTTCATTCGCAAATGCGAAGTTTTTGTCCGCAAATGCAAACCTGGGCAGAAGACTTAAGGATCGAAACTTGGTCATTTTTTCATTTTCGTTTTGGATTTTGGAGCTCGATTATTGGGCGATTTTGAGGAGTTCTTCACGACTATGACTTGGGTAAGTGTTCTATATCCGAAAGTGATTATATTTCATGATTCCATGGTTATATTAATCAATTATTAGTGAATCAATTGAAAGAAAATGAAATTTTTGGCAAAATCTTTCAAAAACAAAAAAATGAAGATTTGGAGGTCGATTCGTTATCGGAATTTGATAAAATTGGTATGGTTGAACTCGTATCGGAACGGGTTGTCGGATTTTATGAGTTTTTTCGGGTTTCGGGCACGTGGGCCTGGGGGTTGGCTTTATTGACTTTTTGAACGGAGTTGAGAATTGTTATAAATTGATTTATTACGAGTATTAGAGTTTATTTTTAATTGTTTGCACATTGTTTGACAAGTTTTGGAGCGACGGGCATCGGTTTGAGGTGTTAGAGTGGCATTGGAGCCGATTATGGAACTTCGGAGCAAGGTAAGTTTGCTTTCTAACCTTGTGAGGAGGAAACTACTCCCTAGGTGATATTTATTGTTATGTGCAACTAGTTGTGGGTGCTACATGCGCACGAGGTGACGGGAGTTCGTATGTAGCTAAAGCATGCTTATGTCTGGGTAGAATTAGGACTTTATCATGTAATATTTGAATTGTTTGGACTCATTTTTCTAGTTTAATTAATTGAAATTTTAACTGAAATTGATTTAGAAACATATAAATATATTAGACCGAGTTTTATCACCTTGAATTGTTGCCAAATATTTGTAATGTAAAGGGGTATATTTATTGTTATGCGCATGTAGTGTGTTGTAAGCACGTGTCTCGTAATTCGATAACTTCCGTCCTTTCTTATGGAGCGGGCCAAATGCCTCGGCAGTATAATGGATGCATCTATGGTTCGTATCGCTCGACCCTCGGTAGTGTACACATTATTCTGGATCGGACCGAACGACCTCGAAATAATCGTGCGATTATATCGCTGGTAGTCCGAACATTCACGAGATTATCTTTCCACTGATGCCCGGCATTTTATATGGTATTCCTTATTCATTTAATATTGGCACTTGACATTTTCTAAGCCGTTAAGGTAGAGTACAAGATTGAGAAATTTATACTTTAAAAGAAAATTTGGAAGATTATGTAACTTACAGATTCACCCCATTATTGTCGTGTGCTTCATATCTGCTTATGAATTATTATATTGCTTTATTGGACCTCTAGTAAGTGTCGATGTCGACCCCTCGTCACTACTTCTCCGGGGTTAGGCTAAATACTTACTGGGTACGCGTTGATTTATGTACTCATGCTGCACTTTTGTACTAAATATGCAGGATCTGACAAGTTCATTTGGTGATCATCTTGGCGCGTAGGTGCACCTGCTGGGGGACTTTATGTGAGCTGCATTCCAGGTTGCGCATCGCACCACCGAGTCTCCATTGTACTAGTATTTTATCCTGTTTATTTACATTCTGGACAGATGTTGTATTATTACTGTACTCCTTAGAAAATGCCCATGCACTTGTGACACCTGATTTTGGGATTATACTAGTTGATGCTTACGGTTTTTGTATATTATTATCGCCTTCCATTCTTTTATAAACTAAAAAAATTGTATGTTCCCGTGTAAATCTCCTCCTTACTAAAATCTATGTTTTTCAAAGTAATAAAATGAGTAATTAAATTGCTAAATCACCGGTGGCTTGCCTGATCGCGGCGTTAGGCGACATCACGACCTATAGTAGATTTTGGGTCGTGATAGAACCCCTCAAAAATCGCTCAAATCCGAGGTCTCTAGCTCAAAAGATGATAAATGGACAAAACTCACGATTTTGGAAAATATATTCTACTGACCAGGTAACATGCATCGCGATCGCAAAAATTCGTATGCTATCGCGAAGAAGGAGCGCTCCACACAGGTGGAGGAGCGTTCGGACCCCTGGATCTTTCCCAACTATCATACCAGAAAACTGCTAAATCCCGTAACCGATCAGAAGCCAACTCTACTGCCTCCATATCACTAGCATGCATAACCCGCAGTGGACGATGAACCTGATCAATAAATGTCTGCGGGTCCTCCTTGGGGTCTGATCCGGTAAACACTGGAGGATCTAGGTTAATAAAATCACGAACTCTCGCACTAACCGGTTTATCAGCAGCACCAGTATTCTGTCTCTGAGCCTGAGAAGCTACCAGGCTAGTCAACAACTGTACCGCACTCTGCATATCCTGATCTGTAGTACCAGATGGAGGAACTGGAGAGGCCGGGTGCCTTCTTATATCCTCTGGAGGAGAAGGAGTAAATGAGGTCTGAGACGGCATCTCACTCTGAGGCTCACTATGGCCTGCTCTGGCGGGAGGCACCTGACTGGTACCCTCTCCCGCAGCTGTATCAAGGCGTCTACTAATCACTTGCTTCCTAGTCATGGGCATCGTTGAAAAGAACATGGTGAATATTAGAGATGAATATTTACGACTCAGCTCTGCGCACGATCTATATTGAGGAAAAAGGTAACAACCCTAAATGTCATGCAACCTCTTGATTATAAATGTGGCCCGCTACACATCCATAATCAAGACTCTACTAGACACGGCTCATAGACACCCCTAGGACAGACCTGCTCTGATACCAAGTTTGTCACGACCCGAACCGGAGGGACATGACGGGCACCCGGGCCTTACGTGCCGAGTACCAACGTACATTTTATCTAACCTTTCTTATTATCTATAAGGGCCGACGAGATCAGTATGAATGACAGACAATAATCTTAATCAGCCAAAATTCCAGATAATGACATAAACATAATATAACATGGCCGACAAGGTTGTCATGAAAAATTATACAACAAAAATAATTTTGCCGACAAGGCAATCCCAACTATACATGAGTCGACATTTGTCTATGAGCCTCTACAGGAACATAACTGCTGCAATGCATACCAAGACCATAGCAAGTCCGGAGAAGGGATCTCGCCAATACACGCTGAACTGGCAGCCTACTATGGTGGGGGAGCTTCATCTACCTGTCTATCAGGACCTGCAATACGACATGCAGTGTCCACAAATAAAAGAACGTCAGTACGAATAAGGTACTGAGTATGTAAGACAGGAAATCCTAATGTAAGAACAGTAATGTGCATAGGGATAGAAAATATACACCCTGTAACATCTGAGTGCCTCTGAGGGCGACGAGAATATACAACCTGTAACATCTGAGTGCCTCTGAGGGCAACCTATCATGAAATGCCTGATGTCCATATACATATATATATCCTTTTAAAATCATCATATATGTACGCCTCTGTGAGCCTCATCATCATCATATCATACCCCGGCCATCATAAGGCTCGGTAACATCATACCCAACCGATCAGTGGTTGCACAGTAGGTGCCATACCCGGCCGACTATAGCACGGACTCAGTAGAGTAAAATAGATGCCGGCTATAGCACGGCTCAGTATAGTAAAATACATACATATATATAGTTGCACAATAGGTGCCATACCCGGCCGACTATAGCGCGGCTCGGTAGAGTAAAATAGATAATGCATGCTGTACTCATTGGAATCACACTTTCAACTTTTTAGAGTGGCGTAAGGTCAAAGAAGTAACATCAACATCAATCCTCCCATAAGAGGGGAAACAATATAAGTACTACTACCTTCTAAGAGTAGAGTATCTTTGGAGGCTCGTTCATTGCATTATGTACAATCAGAGTCGTACAAAAGAAGGAAAGGGACAATCTCACATACCTTGTATATACTTTCCAATCTCAAGCTATGAAAATTCCACGACTCCTTAGTCTACAATAAGAGAAATGACACTACCGTTATCGTTTAAGCGTCGTAACTATTATGTATCAACTGTAACCTATTTTGCAATGAAACGACAACATTTCCCCTATATATATGACTTCCCACAAGTTAAAAAAATCATCAAACAGCCCAAACAACATCAAGAATAATCATATCAAGCCTCCCAAAACAGTCCAACAACCAACAACATTACTAGCAAGCGTTTCGACGTATATCTCACAAGTTCTAGCTTCAACGACTGAGCCGTAACTTGGATAATCTTAAATACATATAGGGTAAGAGGTTACTTACCTTTAAACAGAAAGAACAACTCCAATTTGCCCTTAATTGACCACGAAATATCCCTTCAATGCTGCCACAAGTACAAGGAAGCGAAGCTAGCAATCAATTAGGGTTTTTCGGTACTAGAATCACTTTAGAAGACTTGAAATTACCTAGGGTTGATATTCAAACTTGAGGGAGTATTTTACATAACACAACCAACTTAAAACAACCTCCCATACGAGCTGGAACAACACAAAAATCAGCAACAACAAGAGGAAATAGGAACTTACTAGCGCCACGGGATTCCCGACACTTGATTTGTGTTGTTTGCCCTTTGTTTTAGTCTTGGATCATGAGAGAACCTTGAGAGAGTGTTCTTAGGGTTCTAAGGTATGAATATACTGAAAAGGAATGACTTAAAACGGGGTTGAGGCGTGTTATATATATCCGAATTTCTTAAACCGCCTATGTGGGCCCCATAGAGAGGTGCTTGGCGCAGTCTCGCGAAAACGCGAATATCTCCCAATTCTGAGATCGTATCGACGAACGGTTTAATGAGTTGGAAACTAGACTCATAGATATTCAATTTGGTGGGTAGATCACCCCATAATTGCAAGTAAATTTGGAGAAAAGTTTAGTGATATTTGACCTAAAGTATGAGTAAAATTATGAACGTAAGTTGCGACAACTTTTGTCGAGTTTTGTTTCATAACTCGTTTTACTTCAAAACTTATGAAACGGATATTATATGATTTAAATACCTTAAAACATGACCTCTTGGTAATATTAATCACCTGTCGATTTACCCGAAAATACGAGTTACAATATCCTTGATTCGTTTAACTTCTAATACTTGTTAACCACCCTTATACACCCTTGCATCATTTAAGACCAATAGGACTAAATTCTTATTATCTCAAAGGTAATCTCTTCTCGGACCTATTTAAACTATCTTACGGCGTAATCTAACGTATACAAATATGGGTTGTAACAATTATATACTTATTATAATTTTGTATAATATTATATAATAATGTATAATGTTGTATATAAAATCTGGGTTTCACCTTCAACAACTCCATTTTTCAACTAGTATGATTCTCAAAATCAACATTAATCATTACGAGTTTTTTCAAATAATTTTTGCTTCACCGGTGTGTATCAACGCCTATTAGATTTTTTTTCACCAAATCTTTACAAAAAAAAAATCATAAATTAGAATAGAGTCCCAATCTCAGCCCAGAACTTCAATCTTGAAGAAATTTCAATAAAAATTAAGAGTCCATTCCGTCTTCTCCCGATTTCGCCTCACCAAATGCGTTCTCAAAGAGTTGCAAATTAGTCTAAATGAACCAACTCTCCAGATTGAAGCTTATTAGACTATTATCAGTTAATTTCATTAGCACACATTTGGGATTGAGTATGATTCTTTCATTAAATTTCATATCTAAAAAGCTTCCAACTCCTCAAACCTAATTTTCGATTTGGATATCAAAATCTTGACTTCATAACAAACCTAGAGAAGGTGACCACTAGTGTGGGGAGTAGGAGAGGAGAATAGGTAGAAGATAAGATTGAATAATGTGTAGGTTAAAGAGTGAAACTTTTATTTCAAAATATATACAATATGGGTCCAAATGGGTAAGATCCTGAAATATGAGCTCATTTTGGTTGTAGGGCTGGGTCAGTGACATATTATATAATTATTTCATTAATTTGTAGAACACCTTCTAGATTTCTTGAAGTAAAGACACAGCACATATTGGAATTGATTTTGCTATTGGCCTAAGCTTTAGTTATTAAATGTTACAAACACGAGTAATTTTGAACAACACTTACTAATTAAGACGGAGCGGGAGAAAAAATTTAAATTGCCGAGAAGAAGCAACAAGAACAATAAAAATAAAAGAACTCAAATTTTTATAAGAAATTAAAGTCAATCGATCGGTGAGAAAACCTTGAGACACCAAAACCATGTCAATGGATCACGAACTGTAACGACTCGACCGGTCGTTTCGAGCTCTAGCGCGTCGTTCGGTGGTTTGAGGCCTTTATTAATTTTACTTCATGTTCTATTACTTGTACGTGTGGTTGGAATTGAATTTCGGGAAGTTCGGAGTTGATTTAGAAAGAAAATTCTAAATTCGGAAGCTTTAAGTTGGAAGAATCGACTAAGGTTTGACTTTTGAGTATATGACCTCGGAATCGGGATTTAAAGGTTCCAATAGGTTCGATAATAATTTCGGACTTGGGCTTGTGTTCAGGTTGAGTATCGGGTGGTCCGGATCATTTCGGCGCCTATTATGGGAAGTTGGCATTTCGGAAGTTCTAGTATTTCATAAGTTTAGTTTGAAGTGGATTTTGATGTTATTGATGTCTGTTTGGAGTTCCGAGCCTTGGAATAGGTTCGTATCGTGATTTGTGACACGTAAAGTTTGGCGTCATGCCGGGATGTTTAAGTGTAATTCGAACGTATTCGGCTAAGTTTGAAGGCTAGAAAGTTGAAAGAAAGGTTTTGGCCGTCGATTTATAGTTTTGATGTTGTTTGATGTGATTCGAGGCTTCAACTAAGTCTGTATCGTGTTTTGGGATGTGTTGGTATATTTGGAGGGGATCCTGGGGGTCCCGGGTGCGAATCAGATTGAAAACAGATCGAGTTTGGACTTAGGAGAATTGCTGAGGCAGCTGAGATCTGGTGCAATCGCACCTGCGTGGAAAAGGCCATAGGTGCGAGCTCGCAGAAGCAGCCAAAAGGGTCGCAGAAGCGGAGGAGGAGTGAGGATGACTGGCTTCGCAGGCACGAGAAAATCCACCGCACCTGCGAGCCCGCAGGTGCGGGCTGTTGGACGTAGAAGCAAAATGGGGGAAGGGAAGGCAGTTCCGCAGAAGAGGAGGATCGAGCGCAGGTACGCCTTCACAGGTGCGAAAGCCTACCCGCAGATGCGGAGGTGGAGGGGCCTGAAGGGAACCTCAGAAGCGGAGTTTCTGGCGCACCTGCGGAACCAGAGAAGCGGTCAAGTGACCGCAGGTGCGATGATCGCTGGGCAGTGGTGCTTTTTAATAGAGACCTCACTCTCATTTTTCTCAATTTCTCCATGGTTGGCCGAAGTTGAGGAGCTATTTTGAGGCGTTTTTCATCGAGCAACATGAAGAAAGTAATTTCTACAAGTTGGGAGTTAAATATATGAATGTGGACTTGTAACTACATGAAAAATTGTGAAATTGTGGGATTTTAAGAGAAAACCTAGAAATTGGTATTTTTGGATTTTCACCACGAAATTGAACATAGAATTAGGAATAAATTATATATTTGAGCATAATGTTATGGGTAACTTTTATCTTCGAAAATATTTGAAATCCAGGCACGTAGGCCCCAGGGTTGACTTTATCGACTTTTTGAGCAAGAGTTAAAAATTGTTATAAATTGATTACTTATGGGCAATAGAGTATATATTTATGGATTTGCACATTGTTTGACTAGTTTTGGAGAGACGTGCATCGGTTTGAGGTGTTAAAGAGGTGTTGGAGTCGGCTATGGAACTTCGGAACGAGGTAAGCCTCCTGTCTAACTCGGTGAGGGGGAAACTACCCCTAGGTGATGTATTTGATATGTGCTACTTGTTACGGGGGCTACGTACGCACGAGGTGATGAGAGTCCGTACGTAGCTAGATTCATGCTATGTCCCGGTAGACTTAGGTTCCCGCCATGCTATAACTGTACGTTTGAGTTTTCCCATGCCTATTAAATTCCTTTATTTTACGTTATAACTTGAGACTAGACTTGCGTAGAGTGATAGACTTGCTATTGTAGAGATTTGACGGGCTTCATGATTAGTCGCGGAATAATTGTACGCCTTTTACGAATTTCTCCTGTACTATGCGTTTTCCTCAAAAAGTTTTCCTCAAAATTTATATCTCACACGTTTATTCGTGAGTGGGGTCAAGGACCCGTTAAAGCTTCTTATTTTGTGGGATCGGACCGTTCGCCTTGGCAGTATAATAGATACATCTATGGTTCGTGCCGTTCGACCCTCAATAGTGTGCACATTATGATGGGATGGGGTCGTTCGCCTCGGCAGGATTATGTCTCAGACTCTCATGGGAGCGGGCCGTCCGCCTCGGCAATATAATAGATGTATATATGGTTCGTGCCGTTCGACCCTCGGCAGTGCATACAGTATGATGGGATCGGGTCGTACGCCTCGGCATTTCTATAAAACACTCTTATGGAATCGTGCGTAATATTTGTCAAAAATCCAGTGTATTTGTGAGTTTTCCTGATTTGAGCTGTGACGACCTATCTGGTAAGATCCATTATATACATATGTTCCGATTGAGGAGGTAACTATTGAGAGCTCGAGTTTATTATTGAGAGGAGGATTGTATCACGCATTTATACTTGTTTATTTCATTTTTTTTACTCTGCCTCACCTCTATTTACTTCTACGGTATATGTCTTATTGGACCACTAGTAAGTGTCGATGTCGACCCCTCGTTACTACTTCTCTGGGGTTAGGCTAGATACTTACTGGGTACGCGTTGATTTACGTACTCATGCTACACTTGCTGCACTTATTGTGCAGGTATATATATGTTTCCGGTGGTCCTTTGGGTGTAGAGGCGGGGCTTTTGAGGGGACTTTATGGTGAGCTGCATTTTCTTATTACGATCTGCAACATACAGAGCCTACATCAGAGTTATTTATTTTCCCCGTCTAACTTGTATTTCAGACGGTTGTTATATTATTATTGTACTCCTTAGTAGATTTTCATGCACTTGTGACACCGGATTTTTGGGGTTCCTACTGGTTGTTAATTATTGCAGTTCATGTAATTATTAACACTTCACCTTGAAAATTATATTTTTATACAGGAAATTGGAAAATAAAATCATAGGTTTTGCATGTGTACCAGCATTTATACTATTTAATTAATGAGAATTATGATTTAAAATAATCAAAATGAGTAGTTAAGTTGATCGATCACCGTTGTCTTGCCTAACAGCGGCGTTAGGCGCCATCACGACCTATAGTGAAATTTGGGTCGTGACACCTTGGTATCACAGTGTTAGGTTTACTTAGGTCTCACGAGTCATGAGCAAGTCTAGTAGAGCCTTGTGGATCGGTACAGAGTCAGCTGTACTTATCTTCGGGAGGGTACAAGACTGTTAGGAACACTTCCCTTCTTGATTCCTTATTGTGCGATTTAATTCTTTTGAGGCCTATGCTTTTATTTCCTTCCTACTCAATCTTATGCGACGTGAAGCGCTTGTTATCACTTGGACATCTAGGAGTTGTAGCGGTATTGCAGATGTGGTGCCGGATGTTTTTCTCCGTGTATTCGGGCATGCTATTATCGTCTCCTTGTGGAAGTATGTTCTGTCGTTTCAGCTTAGTATCTATATTTCAGATTGTTTTGAGACTATGCGCAAATTGCTATGATGTTCATGCATTATTATCGCATGGTGTTGGTGTAATGGTAGGGTTCTTGTTTACGTGTCGAGGCAGTGAACGACTTGATAGGAGGATTTCTCAGTGCATGATTTAGAGGTTCAACATTTAATTCCAGCAAAGGAAAGACAATCAGACTATGGATATTCAGACTTTGGTTGATGGAGTAACGAGACTTGATATTTTCGAGCGTCGTGGAGTTTTCATTGTGATGCAGCGTCGTCGTCCTCGTTTGAACGTATTAAGGTTCACCGGTGTTATGGTCTTTCTTGATTTACCTTTGGGGCAGGGTGTGGTGAAATAGTGTCTAAGAAACGGTTGTCAGATATGGCGGTGTGTAGCGGTTTCAGAAATCGAATCAGTGTTTCGAATGCTGAGGGCTCGAGAGAGAGATGATCTTAGAGGAGGATTAGAGTTGGTAAAATATATTAGTCCGGGTGCTGCATAGATGGATTTTGATTTGATGCAACCTTTGGGTAGCGAAGGATAAGGAGGGACATGATGGGAGGTGTCTCGCGGTGATTGAATTGCTAGCAGGTCAAGTACGCACAGCGAATGTCGAGAAGTTGCCTAAGGAGATGGGTTAACTGAAATGGGAAAGGCAGAGTAGTGTATAGATTATGTGGTAGGATAGCAGCGTGCTTTGAGAGGAGTTTAAAGCAATTTGGGAATCATGGTGGACAATGACTAGCTCTACGGATTTTATTTGGAATGGTGCTACTATGTTGAGGAAGATTGAATATGACGAAGGAGGTTTGCTTGTGGTGTTTAGGGGTGTAAGAGCTTGATTATCATTGTAGGATACAACGTTATGGTCGGACTTTCAGTTAATGTCTATGGGGAATGAACATACTCTTAAGCTGGTGGGTGAGCACGGGCTCAGGAGGGTTGCTGATTTCGTGGTGGTTGTACCTAATGCAGCGTCGTTGGAAGATGTCGATATGGAATTCCACAGGTGGGTTATCTCCTGTGAGCAGGTTAGCAGTTGCGCGATTTTGATGAAGTTTCTACAAAGATCTCTACTTACTACCCAACAGGAGATCGAGTGTGCGATCATGGCTAATAATTCGGAATGTTCATGAAGAGTTTAACAAGGGACTACGAGAAGTTTGGCGAGCTGATGGTGTGAGATCATGGTAATAGAGAAAGACGAATCTTTGTGGATTCTACATTATGTGGCGGTAGCTTAAAGCTAAGTGGGGGAGCCCACCGTCTACGATTGGATCGCGTGGTTGTCTGCTTGTGCGGCTTTTGGTTATCGGTGCATTGGTTGAGTCTTTATGACTAAGAAAAGAAAACATTAGGGGTAATTCGAGCAAAGGATTCGATGAATGTATGCTATATTTTGCCTTATCGATTCATGCGCAAATTTTAGGGAGACTCAGAGTTTATGCTTCTGGTAGATGTGATGTACAAGGAAAAATAACTCATCTGGTTGCTTCTTTGGGAGTGTTCATGTGCTAATAGCGCACTAGAGTTGAGTTTATATTCGGAACCAAGTCAAGGTAGGTGACCCTCAACAGTGGTTCTAATGGGTTCATTATTTGTGGCTGGAGACCGGAATTTTGCATTAGAGTGTGAAAAATACTTGGGGAATTTTTTGTGTTATCATCAGGTCCGCAGGGCAGTATTGGAAAATGAGAAAAACAGTTTCGGATTCGCGGAAGGTCTTTCAGAATGGGTGTACCAGTTGGAGATGCTATTGTGTGCATGAGGAGGGTAGGAGATGGTTCATGGGTATTGAGATGATATGGTCTCATGAATTGGGTCACTCGGGAGGAGTGTTGTTGAGTTTCATTATGATTCTTGAATGGAGCTACTATTATTTCTAAGGCAAGTCAAGAGTGAATTGTGGAAGAAGTTGGTTCGGTTAGTAACGGTTG
Organism: Nicotiana obtusifolia; assembly: GCA_002018475.1. Lineage (NCBI taxonomy): Eukaryota > Viridiplantae > Streptophyta > Magnoliopsida > Solanales > Solanaceae > Nicotiana > Nicotiana obtusifolia. Next base: position 321,934 of record MCJB01035515.1, on the reverse strand, counting down.
AATCAGCATGATTGTGGTAATGATCAGTTCCTTCGGCGCGTGAAGTTATACATGTGGTTTGTGGTTGTACGTGCGGGCTTGTCAGCTGCCATAACTTGATTGATTTGGGCGGTATTTGAGTCAAATGGCCTTGTTGTTTAAATGGATTCCGGAAGAGTTACGACGTTCTAGATCACAACTTGAGGTTTGTATTTTCTGCGGTTTGGGAATTCAGTTGCGTGTTGCATTGGTTCTTCTGAAATGAGTTAAGTGAAAGGTTTCTAGCCAATGAAGTATTTATTCTACTAGTAGTTCAGGGGTTATGATGAATTCTTGTACTCTCATGTAGCGGCATGATAGGTGCTGTGAGCGACATGGGAATTGGAAGTTGAGGATTAAGGTTGCGGTTCGGTGTTGATAAGAATGTCACGAGCTCGGATTAGAAGGGAAGAATTCAGATGTTTAGAGTAAGCTGACGTTATCTTAGTATTGCCTGAGAATGGTGTTTTGTGGAAGATGCATTGTGTATTGATTTGCGGATTGTGATTTTCCTTACAGAATTAGTACAGTTGGTGATATGGAGGTGTAGATTTTGCTACCTGGTATAGAAGGTCGTGGGAGCGTGCCCCACGAGAAGATTGTATAAGTGTGGCATGTTATTCATTTGATTGTGAAAGATTAAAACCAAGTATGAAGATTATAGTAATATCACAAATGTGAGAGTTTATGCTTGAGAGGCGTTTTATTCCTTGGGCTGTGGACTGTGTGAGTTTGTTTCGGATTTGACGGCTGTTCTTATGTGTCATGGAAATGATAATTGTGGATCCTTGAAGGGTTATTAGCCAAGTACAGTATGATCAGAATTGGTTTGAGGTCTGTTGATGGGTCTAATGTGAATGTGTGCTCTATGTCAGGCCAGATGTGTTCATTCAGCATAGCGTTGCTTATGGAGGAGTCTTCGGGCATTGGATGTTATTCCCGTCGTCAGTTATTCCATGTAATACTCTATTGTGCCATGTGGGTTGTGAGACGACTTGATTATCCACACATGTGTTATGGTCCCGTGTATCTTATGGTGTTATATGAGTTGGATGGATCTCGAGATGCAGGTCATTTATCGCACCTTAGTTGTGCTTTAATTTTGTAGCGTATGGCGCTATCCGTCTCCCCAGGGCTGTATTTTCGCACTTGGCGTGCTTGTGGTCGATATTCGGTACTTTGTAGGTATAAGCAATATGACATGATGGTTATTTCCTATTTATTGTTATGTGTGGATTGGGTGGCACGCCGCTGCAGGTATGTTGTTTGGATTGGGTTGCACGCCGCAATAGTATCATGTGAGGATCGGGTTGCACGCCGCAACAGTGAGATGGTGAGTACAGTTCTCTATATATATTCTTGTGTATTTTGTGTCTCTTTCTCCGAGAAGGGTTCATAGCGTCTGTTCGACACTTATTCGTTATGCGGGCTGGATAGTTCCTTTCTAGAGTACATTTTTCCTTATGTATCGCATTCGAGTTTGTAGCTTACTGGCGCATTGTTGGCATCATATGAGATTTTTGGCAGTGTTTGAGATGGCTTATTGCCTGAGCAGCTTGTACTGGTTGAGACAAGGTTATTGGACCTAGGATCAGTGCGATCGGAGTTATGAAGGGTATACTAGAGAGGCTCTGGTTCTTGTCAGGAGGAGAGACTCCATGATTTATTGATTGAAGGGTATACTAGAGAGGTTCTGGTTCTTGTCAGGAGGTGAGACTCCATGATTTATTGATTTGGTTAGGTGGTTATGAGTTTCTACACATCTCTTCCGTCGTGGCAGTATCACTAGTGTTGGAACAGGGCTTATATGTGTTATGAGGTATACTATGGGTTTCGGGTCAGTGAAATTTCAGCTGTTGTGCTTGGAGAAGGTCGCCTTGGGCAAATGAGTTATGCGGCGTGTTGTGTGAAGTCAACATGAGTGCATGATCATGTTTTGGTACAACGTGTAGTGACTGGTACGGTGTTCGTATGTTAGAATCAGGTCTTGTAGAGAAATTCGGAAGCTGGAATTTGGTTCTAAGGCTTATTGACTAAATGAAAGGGAGGATCTTCAGTCTGGCTCGAGCTAATGTGCTCAACTAGGTTGTGGTGGTACGGTTAAGTGCACAAGGTGTTGAACAATGATTTTGGGGCAACTTCGGAGCAGTTCTTAATACGTTCAAGGACGAACGTATGTTTAAGTGGGGGAGAATATAACGACCCAACCGATCGTTTCGAGCTCTAGCGCGTTGTTTGGTGGTTTGAGGCCTTGAGTAGCTTCATTTCATATTCTATGACTTGTACGTATGGTCGGAGTTGAATTTCAGGAAGTTCAGAGTTGATTTGAAAAGAAAATTCTAAATTCGGAAGCTTTAAGTTGGAAGAATCGACTAAGGTTTGACTTTTGAGTAAACGACCTTGGAATCAGGATTTGAAGGTTCCAATAGGTTCGTATGATTATTTCGAACTTGGACGTACGTTCGGGTTGAGTATCGGGTGGTCCGGGAGTATTTCAGTGCCAATTATGGGACGTTGGCATTTCGAAAGTTCTAAAGTTTCAAAAGTTTGGTTTGAAGTGGATTTTGATGTTATCGATGTCTATTTGGAGTTCCAAGCTTTGGAATAGGTTTGTATCGTGATTTGTGACATGTAAAGTTTGGCGTCATTCCGGGATGTTTAAGTGTAATTCAGACGCGTTTGGCGAAGTTTAAAGGTTGGAAAGTTGAAAGAAAGATTTTGACCGTCGATTTGTAGTTTTGATGCTGTTTAATGTGATTCGAGGCTTCGACTAAGTCTGTATCGTGTTTTGAGATGTGTTGGTATGTTTGGACAGGGTCCTGGGGGCCCCGTGTGCGAATCAGATTGAAAACAGATTGAGTTTGGACTTGGGAGAATTGCTGAGGCAGCTAAGATCTGGTGCAATCGCACCTGCGTGGAAAAGGCCGCAGGTGCGAGCTCGCAAAAGCGGCCAAAAGGGTCGCAGAAGCAGAGGGGAGTGAGGATGGCTGGCTGGCTTCGCATGCGCGAGAAAATCCATCGCACCTATGAGCCCGCAGGTGCGGGCTGTTGGACGCAGAAGCGAGATAGGGGAAGGGGAGGCAGTTCCGCAAAAGTGGAGGATCGGGCGTAGGTGCGAAAGCCTGCCCGCAGATGCGGAGGTGGGGGGCTTGAAGGGAACTGCATAAGCGGAGTTTTTAGGCGCACCTGCCGAACTACAGAAGCGGTCAAGTGACCGCAGGTGCGATGATCGCTGGGCAGTGGTGCTTTTTAATCGAGACCTAGCTCGCATTTCTCTCATTTTCTCTTGAGTTGGCCGAAGTTGATGAGCTATTTTGAGGGGTTATTCATCGAGCAACATGAGGTAAGTAGTTCTAAAAGTTTTGAGTTAAATATATGAATTTAGGCTTGTAAATACATGAAATTTTTTGGAAATTGTGGGATTTTAAGAGAAAACCTAGAAATTGGTATTTTTAAATTTTTACCACGAAATTGGACATGGAATTAGGAATAAATTATATATTTGAGTTCGTAATATTTTGGGTAATGTTTATCTTCGAAAAGTTTTGGAATTCGGGGACGTGGGCCCAATGGTTGACTTTATCGACTTTTCGAACGGAGTTGGGAATTGTTATAAATTGATTAATTATGGGCAATAGAGTATATATTTATGGATTTGTACATTGTTTGACTAGTTTTTGAGAGACGGACATCGGTTTGAGGTGTTAGAGTGGTGTTAAAGCCGACTACGGAACTTCGGATCGAAGTAAGTCTCCTGTCTAACTCTGTGAGGGGGAAACTACCCCTAGGTGATGTATTTGATATGTACAACTTGTTGCGGGGGCTACGTACGCACGAGGTGACGAGAGTGAGTACGTAGCTAGATTCATGCTATGTCCAGGCAGATTTAGGTTCCCGCCATGCTATAATTGTACTACTTGAGTTGTCCCTTGCCTATTAAATTTCTTTATTTTACGTTACGGCTTGAGACTAGACTTGCGTAGAGTGATAGACTTGTTATTGTAGAGATTTGACAGGCTTCATGATTAGTCGCGGAATAATTGTATGCCTCTTACGAATTTCTCCCGTGCTATGCGTTTTCCTCGAAAGGTTTTTCTCAAAATTTATATCTCACACGTTTATTCGTGAGGACCCGTTAAAGCTTCTTATTCTAATGGGATCGGACCGTTCGCCTTGGCAGTATAATAGATACATCTATGGTTCGTGCCGTTCGATCCTCGACAGTGTGCACATTATGATGGGATCAGGTCGTTCGCCTCGGCAGGATTATGTCTCAGACTCTCATGGGAGCGGGCCGTCCGCTTCGGCAATATAATAGATGTATATATGGTTCGTGCATTTCGACCCTCGGCAGTGCAAACAGTATGATAGGATCGGGCCGTACACCTGGCATTTCTATAAATACTCTTATGGAATCGTGCATAATATTTGGAAAAAAGCCAGTGTATCTGTGAGTTTTCCTGATTTGAACTGTGATGACCTATCTAGTAAGATCCATTATATACATATGTTCCGATTGAGGAGGTTACTGCTAATTGAGAGCTTGAGGTTATTGTTGAGAGGAGGATTGTACCACGTATTTATGCTTGTTTATTTTGTTTATTTACTCTGCCTCACCCCTGTTTACTTCTACTGTATCTGTCTTATTAGACCACTAGTAAGTGTCGACGTCGACTCCTCGTCACTACTTCTCTGGGGTTAGGCTAGATACTTACTGGGTACGCGTTGATTTACGTACTCATACACTTACTGCACGTATTGTGTAGGTATATATATGTTTCCGGTGGTCTTCTAGGTGCAGAGCCGCGACTTTTGCGGGGACTTTACGGTGAGCTGCATTTCCTTATTATGATCCACAGCATACAGAGTCTCATTAGAGTTATTTATTTTCCCCGTCTAACTTGTATTCCGGACGATTGTTGTATTATTATTGTACTCCTTAGTAGATGCTCATGCACTTATGACACCGGATTTTGGGGGTTCCTACTAGTTGTTCATTATTGCAGTTCATGTAGTTATTAACACTTCACCTTGAAAATTATATTTTTATATAGGAATTGGAAAATAAAATCATAGGTTTTGCACGTGTACCAGCGTTTATACCATTTGATTAACGGGAATTATGATTTAAAATAATCAAAATGAGTAGTCAAATTGATCGATTACCGTTAGCCTGCCTGACGGCGACGTTAGGCGCCATCACGATCTATAATGAAATTTAGATCCTGACATGAACCCTATGCGAAGTGTTCTATTTATAGAGGAGGCCAATTATTCGAGGAAAGTGAAATTAAGTAGTATACTGATACCATAGAATATGAGTATTCCAAACTCTCCCCTCAACTAACGTTTTGTTCTTTAGTTTAAAATATATAATAAAAAGATGGGTGCTATTAGTTATTAATTTTATTAACAATTAAAATTAAGAAAATGCGTTCCTATAAATACACGCGCCCATTCCCTTCACTTTATCATTTCATTTCAAGCCTCCCTAGCTAGACCCTATAGGAAAGTTGGCGCCAGAAAAGTATTCCTATGTCATTATTGACTTCTGCAATTTAGCAAAGCCGGACTTGATTTCCACAACAATGACATTCATCAAAAGTTTCACCAACTGTGAAAAGTGTAGGAATGTTTTTCCCTAAAAACACTAAGTAGATTCATCAGAAGAATTTCTCAAATAACACATGCGAAAGGCTTTCATGGGAAATTAATCCCAAAATGTGTGAATCTGAATCTGAATCTCACTAACGAGGTAAATGTGTGAATCTGCACAAAAATTAAACTCTTATTTATAGAAATCAACAAGAAATAAGTGTGTTGATTGACGTTTTAAGAATCCTTATTCGGGCTTTATAAAAATCAAAATTTGGTTTTGCACATCCAATTTGTCTCAATAAAATTAATGGCCTAAAGTCAAACTTTTATAAGAGGTATATTTTATTAGAATTAGCATATGTATACACCCACATATGCAAAATCGTTAGTGTTGGTTATTTTTTCGTCTTTGCTGCTTATAGTATAATACTTTTAAATGACAACTTCAGATGGTAATATTATTATTTATACTATAAAAGAGTAATTTAGATAAACAAAATGTTAGACATGTATTTAAAATATTAGTTTTTGGGCCCATGCATTACACATGTGTTCCATATCAATAATACAGACTTTTTAAAAATAGTATAACTAATAATAAAACATGTGTATAATAAGTAACATAAAATTTTGATGGCTCCTGTGTAAATGATTTGATTATTGAACTCTACTTGTACAATTAAAATTAGCTAGATATGCATAATGTTAAATGAGCTAATTTTTTGTGTTATTAGGTGCAAATATGTAATATGATCATATTGCATCTAATATTTTCTTATAGATAACATTCTTGATGTATTCCATGACGTGATTAACAGACACTATTTCAGAAAAAGAGAAAGAAAGCTAAAGAGAATATAATTTGAGGTTTTTTCTTCTTCTTTTAATTTTACAAATCAGCTATCAGTCGCCATGAAGCTTAAAGCTCATATTAAGATATATACATTGCAATATATTGAAGCAAAATTCAAAAATAATTACTTTTCAACCTTTATAATTAAAAAATAGCCATTGTTAGAATTCTTATGTTTCATTTTTTGTTGTCAGCAGTTGATTGCTTTATGAATTACTATTTCGTAAAAATTTAACACTATGAGAAAGTAATCTTTTTTAGTTTTAGCTATATATGTTGTACAAATCACAAAGACACCAAATTTTATAGCTAAACCAACCAAAGGAAATAAATGAGAGAAAAGAAAAATAATAATATAGAAATTGTTCCATATTAAAGAACAATGCAAAAGTATAAAAGATCATACAAAATTAAGAATCCACAAAGTTCTCACTTTTCATATAATCTAAATAACTTTAATATATTGCACGCCCAAACATTTTACACCAAACACTCAATTTCTGATACCCCTTCTCCCAGATCAGTAACATATGTGCAATGCAAGTTAATTACAACATTAACCAACAAGAGCACAATGAAACTATCAGGATAAGATTGAAAATAGTATCACTCACAATTGGAAAATTATACCAGACAAGCAAATGTATATAGCCAGCCACCTTTAGTTTAAAACTAACTGAAACAAAGTACCTGGATGCTACTATCCATTTCTGCTTCTAGCTCAACAGAAAAAGACATGACCGTGACAATCGCGGCAATAAATTAAGGACTTTGTAAACATGCATGGTCAGTCATATTTACAAATTATTAACATAGAATTGTATGGCCAGCCAGTTAAATCCTACAGGAAAAAAAGGGTACAAACAATAACAGAAGCTAGGGAACAAACAATAATCAAATGAAATGATTCATAAATAGAATGGCAATAAGGAAGAAGGAAGCGAACAGAAGAAGAAGCTCTGCAACCTGCAAAACAGAAGGAATAAATAATAGAAGCAAAGGCTCCACAACCGATTGCTTAAATAAATTAAATGAAATTTTCAGGTTTACGATTTTGAAACCCCATTTTCGGAGGTAGGATCCTGGCTCAAGTCTTTACCTTCCCCTACACTTTGTCTAATACTATTCAATATCCTAATAACATTTGCAGCTAAGACTGCCATGATCCTTCATTTATATGAGAAAATTAAAGAGTTTCAATAAAATTAATAGTTTTTGGAGCATGAAAAGTTTTGGAAACAAATGTCTTTTTATAATCTTCCTCCTTAAATTGTGTAATGTGTTTAGACAAACCCTTTTTTTTAATAAGCTAAACTGTAAGTAAATGAGGAAAAACGAAACAATGAGAAAAAGGATAAAATACTTTTCTAGTAGCCTTTTAAGAATTGCCATAAAACAGAACATGAATATTATAGCAACATTCTCTTCGTTTGCCCACAATTTCAAATTACTCGAGTATTTGTAAAGATTTTATTAGTTTTAAAGAGCATAATAATGATAGGTACCTGTGGAGACCCAACAATACTATAATGATAGATGTTATTTATGATAAAGAATTGATCACTTTCTCAAATTATTCACGTTTTGGGAGAAATGAAGAGAAGTTTGCATCAGTTTTGAAAAAATAATTTAATTTACTTCTATAGATATTTATTATTTATTACTTTTCGGTACAAAATTATTATAGGAATTATAGTGTGTAAAAGAAGGGTAAAATAGTTTTTCAGTTTTTGATGGACATTTTGGTAATTCAATTTCAGTTGGAGCTTCCCACTTATAATATAGTATGATATTATCTTTAATATTACTGTAAAAAATTATATTTACTATTATGAAGATTTAAGTAGCTTAATTCCAAGTTTTATAATATTCTTACTGTTAAAGAATAGACAATCTTTCTTTTTTTCTTTTTTACAAAATTTTTATATATATTTTATATTTTCTACAAACTTTAATATTATATAAACTAAAATAAAATCATAAAATCCATTATTAAAAGTTTTTGACGCCTCAAAATTTTGATGGCCTAAATCAAAGCTTTACTAGCCCCTCCTCTTGAACCATCTGTAGATATGCACCCTTGACATTCTTAATCAAATTTTATAGAGTCTCACAACAGTAGATCATCCTGTCCATATTCCCAATTTAAGCCTTTGGTGATCATCTGATTGATGCATGTTGATGATAAGCCCATCGTCAAAGCGCACGATCAACTTGCAACAAATCAAACATCCTACCCACAATATTCTTCTCCTCCATTGCATGTTGCTATAATAAAAGGTCTGTTCAGTACTACCTCATCGTGATTGAAGAATGGCATTCCGATGCATTGGCTATGAATTTCACTTAGAACACCACGCCTAAAATAACATCCCTCAAGTACATGATCATTAATTACAGCCCAAGCAAGAAAAAAATCAGCTTGTTCATCAGGAGCATTATCTAAAATGTCAAGTACACTGTGTCTTCTGCAGATTCTAGTAGCATCAATATGCTATCCCTCCGAAAAGATACATCAAGATGCCATACCGTCTTATTATTCTCTAATGTAGCCGTGACCAAACTTTTGTGCAAATATTCAGAAACGAAGGCCCACTGAAGGAACCTGATGGCCTGAAGGCCCTCTGGAGGAATTGAATAGTTGGGGATGGTAGGAGCTCTCTGGAATGGCGCCGAAATAAGGTCGCACACCCCGAGGAGGCGGCGGTATTGGATATGTGGGCCTACTAGACTGACCCCTCACAAACTGACATTTGCCCCCAGTCAGGGTACCACTGAACCCTCTAGAATATCGAACCCGCTTATCCTTCGTCGCCTGCTCTCGGCTCCGCTGACGGACACCCTCGATCCTCCGAGGAATCTCCACAACTAGCTCGAATGAAGTTCCCATCTCAACCTCTCGGGCCATAGTAGCCTGAATACCAGAGTGCAAACTTGCAACAAACCTCCGCACTCTCTCTGCATCGATAGGAAGTATCATAAGTGCATGGCGAGACAACTCAAAGAATCTCGCCTCATAATCGGTAACTGACATCTGGTCCTGCTGGAGCTGCTCGAACTGAAATCGCAACTCTTCCCTCTAAGAGGGTGGAATATATCTGTCCAGAAAGAGGAGTGTGAACTGGTCCCAAGTCCTGGGAGGAGAACCTGCTGGTCTGCCGAGAAGATAAGAGTGCCACCATTTACGGGCCTTGCCCTCCCGCTGAAAAGTGATAAAGTCTACCCCGTGGGACTCCAATATCCTCATGTTGTGCGGTCTGTCCCTACACCGATCAATAAAATCCTGGGGGTCCTCATGTTGCTCACCTCCAAAGACAAGAGGTGGTGTGGGCTCCAGTAGTGTGCCCTTGGTCTGATATACGGCAGCTGCATGTCCTAGAGCCTGAGCGGTAAGGGTCTATGCTCCCCCTCCCACCTGAGATGTGGCTGGATCTGCTGGAAATAAACCAGCCTGAGTAATAGAATCCATGAACCGCAGCATACGACCCATGACCTCCTAAGATCCCGGTGCAGACATGAAATCCACCGGGGCTGGCTCCGCTGAAGGCACCTCGCCCTGCTCCTCAGTAATAGGATCCTCGGGGTATCGGGTGTGCGCGCCGGTATGACTACAAGATGCACCTGCCTCAGATCTTGCATGATTAGTGCAGAAGTGTAGCGTGAGTACATAAACAACATGCACCCAGTAAGTATCCAGTCTAACCTCGAAGAAGTAGTGAGGAGGGGTCGACATTGACACTCACTATAGGTTAACAATAAAATACATGAATGTTAAACATGCATATTATATGTGGATAATAACATTAAGACAATAGCAACAATGATTAAATAATTTTTTAACTAATTGACAAATTCCAAAAGTCTTCCACTAACACATACTAATTCCAATTAAATTTCGGACAAATAAATAAATTATAACCTCTCAATTCATGAGAATAATATCAAGTGTGTTCGGACTTCAAATAATAACGCGCATGATTTATGCCGAGGACGTACGACCTAATCCAGAATAATGTGTATACTGCCGAGGGTCAAGCAGCACGAACCATAGATGCATCCATTACACTGCCGAGACGTTCGGCCCGCTCCACAAGAAGAGAGACTACTTGATGAACATCCGATTTAAAAGCTATTATAAGGCTAATACACAAAGATGCAAAATCTCTATTAACAGTGAAGTGACCCGCCAAAATTCAAGCAAGTGAAATTCGGCCTTTACAAATCCTTTAACAAGTTTCAATATAATTTAAGCACTTTAATTAACAAGTAGGGTACAAACATCACAAGCATTTCATGATTTGGGTCCTAAACTACTCGGATTTAAGCATAATTAGTAGCTACGCACGGACTCTCGTTACCTCGTGCATACGTAGCCACCACAATTAAAATTAAATAGCAATTTAAATCGCCTATGGGGTAAATTCCCTCTTACAAGGTTAGGCAAGAGACTTACCTCGTCTCAAAGCTCACTTTCCGGCCATAAATTCACTCTAAGGACCCAACTTGGTACCGAACAATCCGAAACTAGCCAAAATGTTATGTAAAATAATCAATATACGCTCAAAAGTTAATAATTTAGCTATTATTGTAATTACCCAACCCAAATTGGAAGATTCTTAAATTCACCCCGGGCCCACATGCCCGGATTTCGAAATTTTTTGAAGATAATTGTTACCCATAACCTCACGAACTCAAATATATAATTTTCACCCAATTTCATAATCATTTTCGTGGTTAAATCTCATGTTTATCAAAACCCAAGTTTTTCAACTAAACCCACAATTTCTATACTTTATTTGCTAAGAATCTACCCAAAAATATATGTATTAAACTCATCTCGAATAGAAATTACTTACCTCAAAGTGCTAGGTGAAAACCCCTCTTTAAAGAGCTCCAAAATCGCCTACGAAATAAAAGAAATGAGCTAAAATTGCCTAAGTCCCGACATAAAAGGACCTCACTGCCTCCAGCGATTCCGCTTCTGTGGACCTTGGGTCGCACCTGCGACGCCGCTTCTGCGGACAAAGGTCCGCTTTTGCGGAAGACACCCAACCCAGCTTTGGGCGCACCTTCGGAAAGGACACCAGACCAGCGAGCCCGCTTCTGCCGCTCGCCTCTCGCACCTGCGGCCCAGGCTTGGACAGCCCCTTCTCGTACCTGCGGCCCTTCATCGCAAAGCGAGGCCGCTCATGCGGAAATTCCTCCACTTCCGCAGGCCACACACCCCTCGTTCAAAACCGCATCTGCGATCAAAAGCTCGCACCTGCGGCTAAAATCTCGCAGGTGCGGACGCACCAGAACTGGTGCACCAGCAGTCCCCCAAGCCAATTTCCGAGTCCGATTTCCAATCCGATCCACACCCGAGGCCCCCGGGACCCCATCCAATAGCACTTACTCATCCAACAACATAATACGGACCCGCTCGCACACTCGAAACACCAAAAGAATATCTAGAAGTACGAGTCGGATGCCAAAACGCATGAATCGAATTATGAAATTCAAAAACCTCTAGAAACACTTTCGTGCGTCCGATTCCTATCAAATCAACTCGGAATGATGCCAATTTTTGCGTGCAAGTCTTAAATCACCATATGGAACTATTTCCGGGCTCAGGATTCCAAATGGACCTCGATAACACCAAAACTTACTCCAAACCAAATTTAAAGAACTTGAAAAACCTTCAACGTGCCAATCTTCAATATTAAGAGTCGAAACGTTCCGGGGTCATCTAAAATAACATACGCCCAAGTCTAAAATCATCATACGAACCTATTTGGACCGTCAAATTCTGATTTCGAGGTCGTTTACTAAAAATATTGACCCAAGTCAAACTTAACCCTTTTAAGCCAATATTAAGGAACTAAGTGTTCCGATTTTAACCCAAATTCTTCCAAATTCCCGAACTAACCATCCCCGCAAGTCATAGAATAGTAAAAGCACATACGGGGAGTCTTATTAGGGGAACAAGGATCTAAAAAATAAAACTGTTGGTCGAATTGTTACAATCATGATGCGGATTCAGATTCATCAATTTTTTTCCCTGAAGAAGTTTTACCGCTTAATTCGGAAACTAGAGTCTTATGTAAATCCCTTTCCGCGTTGGATGCAAACCTATTGAGGCATTTCCCGGATAACAAAGATAGTTTCTTATGGAGCTTTTTATTGTACTCTTCCATGCCTGATTTGGTGAATTCAGCATGACAACTATGGCAAGGAAACATTTGGCGACGTCCATTCTTGCCCATTAAGATTTGAGAGACTCATGGGTGTTCTTGAATTATAAAAAGAATTATATCAAGTGTACTCGTGGGTGTTCTTGAATTGTAGAAAATGAATTCTGTCAAGTCTCTGTGCGTGTAAAGAATGGTAGTGAAAAATAGGAACAACAGTATAGTTTAAGTAGTAAAGTAGAAGTTTGGCGATTATCTCAGCACGAATGAATCACAACCTTCTATCGAATTTTGTCATTTTATGATGGAAGCGAAAAGCTAATTGACATATTAGCATATTTAAAAAAACCAAGATGCATGATTCACTACAGCAAAGCTATATTTATGTTTTTTTCTAAAAGAAATAAGAGAGAGTGGGTCGAATCATAGAGCGGACTGGGCCATTGTTTAAATGAGTGTTTTTATTTTTTTGAGATGATTGGGGTTAAAAAGCCATACAAAAATAATATTTAATATGCATTCAATGTATAGAGTGAGTTTTGAATTACAATGTGCAAATATAATAATTTTTCAGTTGTAAATTAAAATAAAGTGACTTTAATAAATAATTTTCATTAATTGAGTTACCTCACGATGAATGTACTCCACATCTGGTTGTTGTCTAAACATATCAGGTGGAGAAAATGAGATTTAAGTTCCATTTGATTTCTTGCGAAAATTGTGTATTATTTGTACAAGAGGAGATACTATGATAATCAATTTACCTATTCCCAAACCTGGTACCTGTAAAAAGCGACGAGGAAGAAAATGCATATGCCATAGGTAGTTTAAGAATCGTAGTACTGTAAAGATTATAACGCAAGAATTAATAATGTAATGATTATTCTTGTCAGATTTTTTGTTTAATAAATTAGTAGACAAGGTATAATGTCACGATCCAATTTCTCTTATATGCCATGATGTCGCTAATACTATCGTTAGGCAAACCAATAGTGAACTAACCATTTGATTGTTTCTTTTAACGATTTAGAAACAGTCGATTTTTTTAACTATTAGATAAATAAGAAGTGAAAAATTTAATAAAATAAATAGTAAACAGTTGTAAGAACACATATGACGAAATAAGCACTCAAAAGTCATCAAGTGTCTACTAGCACAATTTTCAAGACCTGGTGTTACGAGTGTATGAGCTACTAGGGGAATATACAAAGCACTAAATTACTGTCTGAAATAAAATAGACAGAAAGTAAATACAAAAAAAAAGACTTCGGGTGCTGCAGAACAAGCTCAGAAGGTAGCTCACCGTTAAGTCTCGGAATATCAAGAGTGCACGCCGGGTTGATAACCAGATGCACTTGCCTCAGATCCTGCACGGTTAGTGCAGAAGTGTAGCGTAAGTACATAAACAACATGTACCCACTAAGTATCAAGTCTAACCTCGAAGAAGTAGTGACGAAGGATCGACTTCAACACTTACTATGGGCCAATAATAAAATACCGAAATTCTAAATAAGCATGAGCTACATAAATAATAATGAAAACTCAATAACAAGCAGTAAATAAAAAATTCTTTCACTAATGGTAAATCATAACTCAATTTCCATCAAAATAATTGTAACCTCTCGTGCCAATAAAGCGATATCAAGTATAATTAGGTCCTGAGTATTATTATGCACGATTTATGCCGAGGTCGTACGAGCCGATTCAAAATACATATATATACTGTGTACTGTCGAGGGTCGAACGGCACGAACCATAGATGCATCTATTAACCTGCCGAGCCGAACGACCCGCTCCCATGAGAGTAGAGGAATTTACCTTGCTCGTGAAAATACTTGTGGCGCGAGTGGACATGAATTTCTCAAAGTTATTATACAATTCTTCAATTCTTTCCAAAAATAAGAAATCTAAACTAGAGACTTTAAATCTTAAAATCCTCAATCTCAGCTCTATTTAAGACAATTAATATGCATAATCGAGTAACAGTGCCAACAAAGCATGATGTGAACCTAAGACTACCCGGACATCACATGGAATATAGCTACGCACGGACTCTCGTCACCTAGTGCATACGTAGCTCCCCACACAAGTAATTTTACAACAAAAATACACCTATGGAGATGAGTTCCCTCTTACAAGGTTAGACAAGAGACTTAACTCGTTCTCAAGCTCACTTCCGATCCTCAAATTCGTTCTAAAGCCTCAACTCGGTGCCAAACGACTCGTAAATAGTTAAAAGGTATATAATTTAGTCAATACATGTTCAAAAGTTCATAATATAACTATTAGAGTAATTACCCAACCCAAATTGGAAGATTCCTAGAATTCACCCCCGGGCCCACGTGCCCGGATCCGAAAATTTTCAAAGAAAATCGTTGCCTAAACCCTTTGTAATGACCCAATCGGTCATTTTATTTTCTAGATCTCCAATCCCCAAAATAAGACTCCCTGTATGTGCTTTAACTATTTTATGACTTGCGAGGATGGTTAGTTCGAATTTGGAAATGTTGGGGTCGAAATCGTAACATTTGGTTCCTTGATTTGGCTTTAAAAGGACTAAGTTTGACTTTGATCAACATTTTTAGTAAACAACCTCGGAATCGGGATTTGACGGTTCCAATAGGTTCGTATGATGATTTTGAATTTGGGCGTAAGTTCAGATCGGGTTTTGCATGAACCGAGAGCGTTTCGGCGCTTAATAGTGAAAATTGGCTCATTGAAGGATTTAAAGTTCTTTAAATATGGTTTGGAGTAGGTTTTGGTATTAGCGAGGTCCGTTTGAGATTCTAAACCTGTGAATAGTTCCGTATGATGGTTTAAGACTTGCACGCAAAATTTGGTGTCATTCCGAGTAGTCTAAGTATGATTGACGCGTTCAGAGCGATTTGGAAACCTGAAGTTCATAACTTGATTCAATTTGGTTTTGGGGTGCGATTCTTAGTTTGTTGTTGTTTTACGCATTTCGAGAGTTTGAGTAGGTCCGTATTATGTGTATAGGCATGTTGGTACTTTTGGATAGGGAGTGGCTCGGGTGTGTTCCAGACCACCCGGAGCTAAGTTGAAGAAACCAGAAATTCCAGTTCTAGTTTCCTTCTTTGCAAACGCGGAAGGACCCACGCGTTCGCGATGAAGGAATTTAGGGCTAGGGAGTTATTGTGCTTCACGTTCATGATAGCCAGCTCACGTTCGCGAAGGTCTGGGACCTGTGGCCTACGCGTTCGCGTAACGTGGCCCGCGTTCGCGTAATGTGGCCCGCGTTCGCATAGGGTAGGCTGGGCTGGGCTGTGGCTGCTGTTATTCTTCGCGTTCGTGAAGACGCCCTCGCGTTCGAGAAGGGTAGGCCAAGCAAGCCTCTGCATTCGCGATGAGCATTTATCTAGAGCCTAGGCCGTTTTCCTTTGCGAACGCGAGGCTCTTTCCGCGTTCTCGAAGAAGGGTCACCTGGGCAGTGTCTTCTTATAAAAGCGGGACTTAAGCCATTTTTCTCTCATTTCTCATTCCTTGGCCGATTTTAGAGCTTCTTGAAGAGGGGCTTCCACCTAGCTATTGAAGGTAAGGGACTCCTACTCAATGTGAGTTTAATACATGGATTATGGGTAGATTTTAACATGTAAATTTGTGAAAATTATGGGTTTAGATGAAAAACCTAGATTTTGATAAAAATGAGATTTAACCACGAAAATAGTTATGGAATTGAGTGAAAATTATATATTTGAATTTGTGAGGTTATAGGTAACATTTATCTTCGAAAATTTTCGAAAACCGAGCATGTGAGCCTGAGGATGAATTTTAGGAATCTTTCAATTGAGGTTGGGTAATCACTCTAATAGTTAGAATATGTACTTTTGAGCATGTATTGATTAATTTATATAACATTTGACTAGTTCGGATTGTTCGGCACCGAGTTGAGGCTTAGGAGTGAATTTGAGGCCGAAAAGTAAGCTTTGAGACGAGGTAAGTCTCTTGCCTAACCTTGTAAGAGGGAATTTACCTCATAGGTGGTATAAATCAATCTTTGCTTCGAATATTGGAGGCTACGTACGCACGAGGTGACGAGAGCCTGTGCGTAGCTACTAATTATGCTTATCTCAGGGTAGTTTAGGACCCAAATCATGAAATACTTGTAATGCTTGTGCCCTACTTGTTAATTAAATTGTCTAAATCATATTGGAACTTGATAAAGGAATCGTAAGAGACCGAATTTCACTTGCTTGAATTTAGAGCGGATTACTTGACTATTAATGGAAATTATTTTACATTGTGTAATAGCCTTGTGATAACGCTTAAGTTAAATGCTCATAAAATATCCTCATTTCTTGTGGAGCGGGCCGAACACCTCGCAGTAGAATAGAGGCATCTATGGGTCGAGCCACATGTCCTTCGGCATTGTATACGTTATTCTGGATCGGGCCTACAACCGCGGCATAAATCGTGCTTAATAATACTTGGAACCTAATCATACTTGATATTATTCTGTGACTTGTGAGGTTACAATTATTAATGACAGGAATTGACTTGGAATTTATTAAATTTTGAAAGAATTATTTGTTCCTGCTTGTTAATGAGTTATTATTATTATTGCATATCTCATGCTTATTTAGAATTTCTATATTATTATTGCTGGCCCATAGGAAGTGTCGATGTCGACCCCTCATCACTACTTCTTCGAGGTTAGACTTGATACTTATTGGGTACATATTATTTATGTACTCACGCTACACTTCTGCACTGACCGTGCAGGATCTGAGGCGAGTGCATCCGACAATCACACCGCGTGCGCATCCCCGTTACCCGGAGGCCTAGTGGTGAGCTACTTCCTGAGCCGTTCCACAGCACCTAGAGTCTCTCCTTGCATTTATTTCTGTCTATTTTCATTTCAGACAATAGCTAGAGTTTTGTATAATCTATTAGTGCACCTACACTTGTGACACCAGATCTTGCAACACACTAGTAGACTTGTGATTTTGGAGTATTACTATGATTATGATTGCACTCAGCTGTTTTCGTTTTATTTATTCAAACCTGTTGTTTCTTAAATCTTTTAATTAAAGAAAGTTGAATTACTTGAAATCTAGTAAAAAGGGAAAATGACGGGATTAGTTCACTGTTGGCTTGCCTAGCTGCAGTGTTGGGCGCCATCACGGCCTACAAGCGAATTGGGTCGTGACACCTTTAAGAACTCAAATATATAATTTTTATCCTATTCCATAATTATTTTCGTGGTTAAATTTCATTTTTATTAAAACCTAGGTTTTTCATCTAAACCCATGATTTGCACAACTTTTCAAGCTACAATCTACCTATAATCTATGTTTTAAACCCACATTGTAGGAAATCACTTACCTCAAAGTGTTAGGTGAAAACCCCTTTCCAAAAGCTACAAAATCGCCCAATAGATGAAAGAAATGAGTCAAAAATGGTTTAACTCCCGACTTAAATGAACCTCACTACCCAGCGATTTTTTGCACCTGCGGTTCCGGTTCTGCAAATAAAACCACGCAGGTACGGACCAAGCTCAGGTCGACCTCCTCCGCTTCTGCGACCAATGGCTCGCATCTGTGAGCCCGCTTTTCCGGCGAGCGCGTCTGTGACCCTATTCCGCTTTTGCGATCGCCTGCTTCGCACCTGCGCCTCCGCTGGTGCGGTCCCCTGCCTCGCTTCTGCGATCACTAGGCAGCCTACGCTGAGCCACTTCTGCGAGCTCACACCTACCGCTGGCCCTCCGCAGGTGCGATTGCACCAGAAGCTGGGTTCTTCAGCTATCCAACTAAGGCCAAATGACTTCCGCACATCGTCCAAAAGGCATCCGGGGCCCCCGATGCCACGCCCAAACGTACCAACAAGCTTGAAATCATAAAACGGACTCGCGCGCACCCTCAGAATACCGATAACAACATTAAAACTAAGAATCATATACCAAAACCAATAGAATCAACTTATGAACTTCAAATTCTTCCAACGTACTCCGAACGCACATACGAACCTAGTGGAACAATCAAATCCCGGTTCCGAGGTTGTTTATTCAAAATGTTGACTCAAGTCAAACTTGGCCCTTTTTAGCCAACCTTAAAGAACTAAGTGTTCCGATTCAACCCGAACCCTTCCAAATTCCGAACTAACCATCCCCGCAAGTCATAAAACAGTAAAAGCACATACATGTTGTCTTATTTAGGGGAACGGGGATCTAGAAAGCAAAACTACAGGTCGGGCCGTTACATATAATTTAAAATATCTATTTACTTTTAAGGTAAATAAAATATTGTCAAGGACGTCTTGATAAAATTTGTGGCCTAATAAAGCCAAATTTTATTTAGGGTCCTTTTTTTCTTTTTTTGTTTTATACTTTAGTTATCTTATAAATTATAATATTAAGATGTACATGTTTTTGTTCTTTCTATATGTAATATAGTTATCTTATAAAATATAATACGGAGTACTAATATTACATTGGTAAGAAATTTAAGTTACTAAGATGTGAGCCACGTATTTATAATGTATTACCATGGATCTTATTGTAAAAAATATTATTCACCAATATGAAGATTTGAGTAGCTTAATTTAAAGTTTTAAAATATTTTTATTGTTAAAAAATAGACAGTCTTTCTTTCTACTTTTATAAGGAGTTTGTGTAAACTTCAATATTGTCTTAGCAAAAATAAGATTAAAAATGCACAGTTAAAAATGCACAGTTAAAAATATTTTTGGGGCCCCAAAAGGGGGCCTAAAGCAAAAGGCTATACTTGACTTCCCCTTGACACTACTAGAAATTGCCAAATTTCCGACCACGAAATCCGTCGGAAATCTAGTTCCGATAGATTTCAAGTAGTCGAAAAAATAATGATAGCAAAATATTTGTGACAGAATCGATCGCAAATTACCGACCATTTTGGTCACAAACGGGAATTGTGCAGTTGGCCGGATGAAATTAAAGCTTGCGACCACTTTGGTCGGTATATTTGTGACCGATTCAATCACAATATTATTAATATAAATTAATTATATATTAAATTTTCCAACTGATTTGGTCGGTAATTTAATTATTATTTTTTATTTTATTTAAATTTTCCGACCGAATCAGTCAAAAATAAATAAATTAAAATTCCCGACCACTTCAGCCTCAAACAAGTATCAAACTTGTTTAAACATAACAAAATCATCTATTCTATTAAATCACATAAAAATCTAAAGTTTTCAACCAAAATCACATTACACCATGTCTAAAAGTAACAAAGTTCTGAAACAACCAATCAAATCTAAATATCCTATTACACAATCCAAATTACTACCGATCCTCATCGATTTCAGTCTCCACATTGTTAGATTCTTCCGTTGAATGACGTTATTTTTCATGGTTTGCCATGAATGTCTGCATCATACTTATTGTTTCTTGAGCATTGTTCCATTGTTGAGACAATTCATTAATTTGCGTCCGAATAGTCTCAATTTCTTTGGGTGAAGCAGAAGCACTACTAAATAATGCGGTTGGACGACTAGACGATGGCTGCACTGCAAGTCCGTAGACTCTACCTTTATTTATTTTCATAAGAAATAAAAAGAAATATTTAAATGAGCAAGAGAAGAAACATACAACTTGTCCAATATAATATTAAAACGAAGTCATATCTAAAAATTACTAAAATATTTATCCCTTTATTTACTTTATTGGTTGTCCGTGTCCATATCGAAGTATATTTTCGGGCATCGGTTGAGAATTGGGCTGAGTTTGTTGTCACTCCTCCATTCTTCTTTGATACCCTTCCTGAAATGTTGTTGACAAACATTATATAAATAATTAATATTAACCAAGAATAAAGGTAGTATTGAATTTAGAATCTTACATATGTCTCTAATGCTCGCAGTTAGACCCATCTTTCTCTTGTACCATCCTTCTTCTTCTTCTTCTTCTTCTTCTTCTTCTTCTTCTTCTTCTTCTTATGTATCCCCTCAAAGACAGTAGCATGAGACACATTTTCCCCCATGTGCCTTTTCCTTTCAAAATAAAAAATGTGAGTTTATTACTTGAATCTCATATAAGTAAAGCTAAGTAAAATTTTATAAATAAATTACTAATCTTAATCGATGGGCTGCAAAACTAATTGAACCTCCGGTGTGCAACGAGCCACCCTTACCGGAGGCTCTGTTTGTCTTCGCTTTTTCACTCTTCTGCTTCCATTTTCCGGTATTCCACTTCGCCAATAGTTGAAGCCAAACATCTTCGTGCAACCATAAAGGCCTGCTCCTACCTTTCCGAGCAACAAAATGTGTATCTTTAATCCTTTTCTGGCTCTCTTCTCGAATTTTTCATTCACCTAATTTTCATGCTGAGGCTGTCATACACGCTTAATATGTAATTAAAACAAATGTTAGACGATCACAATAAATATTATATAAATTATATTTATTTGTTCCTTAAATTGAAGCCACATATTCACTCTGATTTGGTTTGGAATCTCTCTCTAGAAATTCTACGGCTCATGAAAAAATGGCTTCATAGCTTCCGCAACCATATGTGTGACCTGAAAGGATGGCAAAAACCTGCATTATATGTAAAATAAACATTCGTTAAATATATGTAGATCTTTATTCTAATAATTAAAAATTAAAGAATTACTTACCCCCCCCCCCCCCCC